>JARYMX010000289.1:0-36885 GCA_030169165.1 Centaurea solstitialis | reverse complement strand
CCTTTTTTGAGGTTTGGAACCTGAGGGCCCTTTTTTGACAACTTTTGTAACTTCCTTTCTCCTATAAAGGAAAAAGGATGTTTTAGGGTTTTGGGTTGGAATCATTATATACTAAATTGGGCATATTTTTCTCCATTGTTGAGTTCTTAAAATACCTTCATTGATTTCTTCCCATTGATTGGATTTCCATCCATTTCAATTGCATTTCATTGTTTATTTGGGACAACAACAAGTTTATAAAAAAAAATTCAGTTCACATATTCCATCATTCCTTGACAAGATGACTGGCTGAGCTGCGGCTAACTGGATCATAGGCGGGAGCTTTACCTGCTACCAGAAGTAGTACCTGCCACTAAAAAGGGGAAAAACAACCACTTGTAAGCGTTCGCTTAGTGAGCACATATCTATACTAACATGGACATACATACATACCGAATCACATTGCAATCACATAAACATGTAACTTGATCCTTTGATACTGGTACCAGGCCGCTTAATCAAACATGATCCTTTGTTCCGAAGGAACTGATTTCCTAGTGGTAACTAGTACCAACAAGGCAATACATAATCCATAATACTTATTATCACACATGCAAGTCTATCACATAGGTACAACCACATTGGCATAGATAAGTACCTCACCTTTCAGCCGTTCAATTACTCATACGAGTTAGCACGATGCTCAAGATAAGTCACTAAACAATTAAGTACAATTACATGTCAAAATGATGCTTAACATGACCACATGACATCTATACCAAAAGCTAACCTTAGACATAGCTAGGCTAGTCCATTTGACCCAAAATTCAACATCATAACATGACAAGACTTGATCCTATACAGATTAGGGTTGTTAATTACAGATTGCAAGTAGTTAATTCAACCCAATTCATCCCAATTACACCCAATTTGGTGATCCTATACTCAAAGTTCTATACCATACACCTAATCCTTTGATTAACTCCAAATTCGCAACAATTAGCAAGAAAGAACATACCTTTGATGCTTCTATTGGTATCAATTACCAATTGCTCCTAAGCCTCCTTCCAAAAACTCCTCAATTTGCCAAGCCCTAACTCTCTCTTCTCTAAAACGTATTATGGAAACTGAAGGAAGGAAGTTTGGAACTTCTCCCTTATACTTATGCATTCCCCTTCCACTATAAAGAATTACACTTAGACCCTTAAGTCCTGAGATTTCCACATAAGAACCCGTAAACATCACTAGTTCGACAATTAGGTCCACAATTAGACGTATGAAAATGGGCGTTACAATTGATCAAGGAGTACCTCAGAAGAAGATGACTCTGAATGCTCTGAGTCAAGATCGTTGTAGTCACGTCCTCATCTTCTGAGTACAAACTCCTCTCATCATGGTTAGCCATCAAACATAGTTGATCTTCTCTTCCTTCATCACTTGGTAGGTCCCATGCCTCATCTTGAATAAGCATGCATACGGGACCTCCTTCCTCATCTTCACTTGACATTCTGAGCCAAGCATTATCTTTCTTTACTTCCTTTCTCTTGTCTTCAGAGTTGGCTTTTCTTACAGGTTTCTGGCAGTCAGCTCTACCACCCTGTTCAACTCTCCTTAGATGGTTGTTAGAAGACATGGGTTTTCTTTCATTTCTCTTGGACATGGACTGGTGATCAATGCCAAGGCCTTCTTTATGGCATTCATCTCTTCATCAGATTCCTCTTCATGTACATGGAGAACGGGTGATCGGGTATCGAACCCGATTGCTAAGGCTTCTCTTGTGTTCATGATTGATGGTTGATTGTGGATCTTAAACACTTAAAATGATCTGGTGATTTGGTTGGTGAAAAATCTCAAGACTCGTAAAATTTTAAGGAAGGATTCAGTTCTGAAGGTTGGATCCAGATCTGGAGGTTGTATTCAGTATGGAGGTTAAGTATAGTGATGGGTATTGGGTAATGGGTATGGAAGGATGAGGTTTGGTATTGATATTGAAAGGACTTTAGAGAAATTCAGAAACTCTAGTCTGAAGCTAACACTTGATACCCAAAAGCCAAGTCTGGAGCGGAGACCCGGTACCCGAAGCTTTAGTCTGGAGCTGAAGCTTTTTCACTAGAACCAAAGCACACAATGGATACAGAGCAAGTGGTAGGCTCCGATACCAATTATAAGTTCCAAATCAACTATATGATGAACACTAGATCTAAAAGATAAAAGCAATAGCTATGAGATCCATGGAGAATATAGCAATGATCATGATGATTCAAGATGAACAAGTGCAAGGTCATCAATGATTGATTAGCATTCACATGTGTAAGAGAAGTGGCAGGTACATATGATAATTCAACTCCTATTTATACTAATCACTAATGGACTAGGCTTTTTCAAAATAGATGGGCCCTAACAATGGGCCTCAACTACAATTTACATAAATGGAAACAAAGTTAAAGTAATTATAAAATTGACACAACTAACAAGATTTCTAACACAATGGTAGTAGTCCGACTCGGATAACTCTTTCCCAACTCGGGATTTTAGCTGAGAAGGCCGACTCGGACAATTGAGGTAGTCCGACTCGGACAACGTGAAGATCACAACAGAGATGAAAATCCGACCCAACAGGCTGACTTACAAAACCACTTAAAAAATTGCTCAAAAAACCTCTTAAAAGCTCTTAAAAACAATGATAAGTTGTGTAAAAATGTTACAAATAACAAGGAAAACACTTATCCATCCTCTTATCACTTAAACACTCAAGATCAAGCTCAATTTCCTTTAGAAGTAGGGTTTTTTTCAAACTTTTTGAAACTTTTAAAAACTTGAGAAATCTACCAAAACTTAAGCTCTGATACCATTTGTGAGTCCAAAACGTGTAAGAGAAGATGTAGAAACAACCATTGTTAGTAAGATAAACTTGATAGATCAAACAATGGGGTGTGTATGGAAGAAGATCAAGTAGAAGCATGAGGGTAGGAGATGAGAGAAACAAGTTTGCTGATAATCCTTCTTTCCAAATATAGATTGACACCCATTCAAACCCTAATGCCATTAAAGGGCATTATATACTTGATACAAAACAGAAACATACTAAAGGGCCCTTGATGTTCCAAACATCTTACAAAAGAGACCCTCAACAAAAGTACTAGTTAAACAAGAAATAGATAAATTACATAATTGGCCCTTCTACTTCTATACAATAAAACTTGACTCAACACATGTCAATTAAAAAAACGTGAGGAGCAATCGCTGCCACTCATCTCGCGGTTACGGTGGACGTGATCACGGAAGATTGACACGATTCATGGGAGGGTAGAGATTATTAAAGGAGGGAACGGTCAAAGCCGCCTTTGTTGACCGAGATGAGTGATTGAGATTGCTCCTCGCGTTTTTTTTTAAGTTATATTTTTGTATGAACCTCCTCTACATATATATATATAGAGAGAGAGAGTAAGGTTTAAATGAGAAGTAGAGAGGTGATTTCCACCACTCATCGGTCAATAAAGGCGGCTTTGACTGGTTACAATGGACGTGAACACGGAGGATTGACGCGATTCATGGAGGGTGGAGACGATTAAAGGATGGTTACCCGGTCAAAGCCGCTTTGTTGACCGGATGAGTGGTGAGATCATTCTCTACTTTTCAGTTTTTTAGCACTTTTCATTTGAATCTAATACTATATATATACACATAACCAACAATTTGATACCTACAAGTTACAAAACATCAAGGTCGAGGTTTGTCTGCAGTTTGCTCGAGATTGTGACTTGTGAGACATAGGCGTGCTCAAAAGCAGCAGTTCGACAGCTGTGTTTCAGATGGGTCACTGAGGCATATCGGGCGGTTCACAGTTGCGTCTTGCAGCAGGCTCGCTGCTGTGCTTTGGTCGGCTCATAGCTAAGTCTCGTAGTATATTTTACAGCTGCGTTTTTGGCAGCAGGTCGCACTGGTGTGTTTTGGGTCTGGTTTCGACACAACTTTGTGGAATGGTTGTTGGTTGGTGATTATTCTGGATGGATTTGAAGTTAGTGGACTATTAGTTTTGTGTTTTGGTTTATAAAGGGTTTATACAATTCAGGGTTTTTAAGGAAGTTTTTTGTTTTGCTGTAGTGGAGTTTATAGCGGATTGCTATTGTTTTTAATGTAATGCTGCGTGTATTCTCAGAACATTTTTTTTTCTTCTGAAATTTAGAGTTTGAAATATATTCTTTTTGTATAGAATGAAATTTTATAATACACACATGTATGAAATGAATTTATATATGGAACGAATCGAATTGCATGAACCAAAGCTTGGATTACTATGTATAATGTAAACCACCAAGTGCTACTTAAATTCAATTAAAGTTTGTTTCTCAAAAATTTTTTAATATGGAGAACAAAATCAATGACTCACGACTACATTCGCTATCAATAACTCATCTTCAATATACCAAATCAGTAACGTGCTTGATTGGTACCAAACATATCTTACGTTTAGGTTGAGGGGATTTCTATGTCATATATAAACTACTTTAATTTACCTGTATGATGTTTGCATGATCGGGTATTTGGCTCAACTTCTTGAAAAATGAGAGGGTAATTCTACTGTTGCATTAACCAAGATGTTTGATTACGTTTCTTAATTCACAAGGAAGTTTGGCATCCCGCCGCATTGTGCGGGCATACACCTAGTATTATAAATTGAAATTTCACTAAAAATTTCATTTCCCCTTTCTATTTGTCTGTGGTATATAAACCTGATGAAACCCTAACCTAAACCCATTCTATTTCCCTCCACTACTCCATCGCCTCCCCCATCTTCATCGCATCTAAGTTAAGGATGAAAGGCTTTGATTTCTTCTTTGCTACACTCACAATCACAGTTAACTTACGATATGTTTGTGCTTGAGTTGTTTCGAACGCGGTGTTGTTTTACTTATTGTTACGTGCTACCCTGAATGGAATATCAGATGTATTTTTGTGTTTAATTTGGTTTACAGAAGTGGTGAGGGATGTGTAGAACATTGGGGTTTTAAATATTCATCAAATTGGATAAGCAAATTTTTTAGATAATTATGGGTCTTATCCTGATTTTTATATTTTTGTGTTATGTATTGTGGTTTAAGAGCTCAATTCCAAATAATTCAATTATGATCAAAGAGGGCATCCTCACAAAGCAAGAAAAGAACAAATAACTTCTATACCATTATAAGGCAAAATATACTAATTTCCCAGTTACGTTATATAAGTCGTAGGCTTCAAATGTTTGCTTATTTTTGCTCTGGGTTTAGTTGATTAATTTATGTGTTTGATTGTGAATGAATTGTTAACTAGTTTGTGTTTTTCTGCATGATAAAGTTGAACAACATATATTCAAGATCTGGATTAATTACTTATGAATTAAACATGATTAAAGGTTAAATTGTGCTCTTAGCGTCTCTTAAACCTATCTTTTGCTGTATGTGTCGGGAATTACATATATTTATATATACTAGTTGTGTCTTTCTCTTGGGAACCCTTAATTATGTCAAACCAAAGTTTCTTTTTTAAACCAATTAACTTTAGGCTTACGCTTAAAGTAGCCAGCTAGCAAGTAGCAACATAAATTGCTGTTGCATCTTCTACTTTGTTTTCTACTCCTTCAACCACTCAAAGTATGTTGCAATTCTTTGTATTAGTGTGTTATAAATACCCAAGATAGGCCTTGTGAGGAATGCTTTGGATTATGGATAGTCTTTCCGCTGAAAATTTGTGCAGAATGATATCTTGTCTTTGTTGTCATTTATTGTTTTGACAGGGATTAATATTTTCATTGCTTTATTTGTCATCTTTTTCATATGGAATTTACAGAAGTGAAAGTGATGGTTGTTTTGATGCTATGTTGTTAGGTTGCTAGTTATTTTTTTGCATTACGAAATACTTGCTTCTTTTTGTTCAAACTTGCAAAGCCCTTTTTTTCGAATGGTCAGATCCTTATGACATACTATATGTCATGAAAATGCAGCAATATTACAGAATTGGTTACATCCTTTTGATGCTTTTATTCACAAGTTCTTTTTGTTTTGTTAATGATGCAAGATTTAAAGATGAACTTAACAAGGACTATTATTTCCATGTTTTGTCGACAAGATTTTTTACCACTCAAGAAGTCAAAGGTCTTATTAAATTCTTTTTTTTCTAGCTATTGTGTATGGATTTTGTTTTTTAGATCTAATGGTATTTTAGGATTTCATAAAATTGATGTAAATAAAAGATGTTTGTACTTGATGTGTATTGTATGGGAAATATTGAGTGGAATTTAAAATTTTGATTTAAAATCAAAATTTGAATTTTATAGCAGGTTCTGTAGAAAACACAAATGTTTTTTTATTTAAAAAAAGACCAATTTCAGGGGAGGTCGGGAAAAGGGAAAAATCGTCGTAATTAATCTGTCGCTATTTCGTCGCTAATGAGATGTCGCCGATTTGTCGTTGTATTTAGTTCGTTGTTAAATCCGTCGCAGATGGTGTCCGCGCTGATCCGTCGCTAACTTCCGTCGTTGATTCGTCGCTGATAGTTTTCTTCCATGCGACCAACGGCGACAGACCATCAACGACGGATTTTTCCCTCACTGAAGCCCTTCTGTTTTGTAGTGTAATGGGGTCACAACTAAGTACAAAATTCTAAGCATCAATAAAATTTAATTTTATTTACAAATTTGAAATATAAAAGTTAATTGATTAAAATACATCAAACGGCCGAAAAGGACCCCTCTTATTTTTTTTCGTCGTCCATGTTTGCCAATGAAATTTTTTAAAAAATTTGTTCAATTGTCAATTTCTTCGCAAAGACTATCCAAAAAATCATTTTTAATTGATAGGTCTTAATGGCTCAATCCAAACCAAACATTAAGGTGCAGTTTGCTTTATATGGATCTTAAAGGAATTAAAATGATCAATCTTATTGACCAGATTTCATTCATCGTTTAGTTTTATTCTCTCGAATTCCATATATTATGGAATTTTAAATTCCTTGGAATCAAACAGGAAATTCAATGCCCTTCCGCTTTATCCGACACATGGTTGTTGTCACCGTGGCGTTGTCGTTCCCATTGTTGCCTTCAACTTAACACGATCATATACAAACATCCAAAAAAGATCACACATATATTCATTCTCAATCATATTAACCAAACAAATTCCATTCTAATCCCTATTATAAATTGTAATCCTGAAATATTTCATTCTTTAAAAATGCTACCTAATAATATGAAAACATTACAATAGATAGTCATTCATTTAAATTGTTTGAATAATGGACGGTAAAAGAATAAACAAAATTAGTCAACAATTCCAAGCCCCAATAAAACGTATTCTCTTTTGAAAAGTATTATACACTCATTTTTTTTATTGATTTATTTTTTACATTTAATTTTTTCTTACTTTCTTTTTTTTTTTCTTTTTGTAGGGGAAATTTCATATGTTCTCTAATACCTAGATTCATAATAAAATAAATAAAATATTAAAATATAAGTGAAAATTTTGGGATGGGTTTTTGACTGATAAAGTTGTTTATACATTAATTAGGAATGTATATGGGTTTTACAGGGGGGTTTGATTCATTTTAGGGAATGTGAATGAAAATGAAAATGGAAAATGCAACATGATAAGAATTGGGAAAGAGTTTGCGTTTTATGTTGTTTGGTTAACCCAATATAATCAATGAAAAAAATTGTTCGTATTTAAATAAAATATTTTTTCCAATTGAAAATACAAAAGATATTTATTTAATATCCATAGAGGGGACAATGCATGGAAAAAAAGAACCAATTAGAAATAAAATTTTCATTCTCCTCAATTTGATCGGAATGTAAATTAAAAGATTTGCAGGATCAGTGGCGGAACACGGGCTTTTTTTAGCCGAGAGGCCCAAACCTAATCTTTTCCTACAAATGTATAACAAAAAACAAATTTGATACATTTCTATATAATAGATTATATTTTAGAAAAACACAAAAAAGGACACTAGTGAAAGTTAAAAGACATAAAAACTCTAAAAAAACATAAAAAACAGGATGATAAATAATTAGATGACTAAATTTATATAAATAGATGGTAACTAGGCTGTCCGTGCGCTCTCCCGTGAGCCGAAATCGGTATTTTTCGGTCTAAATTTAAAACCCTGGACGCAATTTCATTTTTTTGTTCTTTTAAAGCCTATTTGATTGACAGGGTATCCTCTAATTTAATCCCTAATTTTAGTTATATATTTTTACTTTTAATCTTATACTTTTTGGGTAGTACCGATATAATCAGTTTTTATTTTACTTTTAATCCCTAACTTTTTTATCTTTTTATTTTACACCGGTATCATATAACATAAATATCGTATTATATATATTATATTATAAACTAAAATTACATTAAACCCAAAACATGTCTTTTTTTTTCTTTTACAATTTTACCATTATAATCTCTCGTCAATACTTTCGAAATGAACCTAATATTGAATTCTTTTTCGAAAAAAACTTAATTATTAAATATTAAACAATACGTGTTTTTTATTTAATTTTATTATTGATTTTGTTATTAATATATTTTTTTTTTTAAAAACAGATTTATTAAGCACCAAGGCGAGCCTAGAAAACACTAGAAACTCGCAACCGAAAAACTTACAACGAGAGGGGGAGAGGGGAATCCAATAGACCAACTAAACGATATGTTTTATTTTATGTTTTTATTTTTGATTTTATACCTTTATCATATTAAAAATACAAAATTATGGATTAACTAAAGTATTAGTTTTTTTTTTTTCAATTTTAAATTCGAGAAACTTTGCAATGCATGATGTGTAGGTATAGTCTATTATAAAATAAGCAAAAACATAACAAAAAGTAAGATTTGAGTTACCCATGAAAATCACATTCAAGATCTGCCATCTCCCAAGTAATGGTTGAAAGTTGTGGGTGTATGAGATTGGTTAACTGGGTGAGTGTTAGAGCTTTTGTCAAGATATTACGTTTTTAGAAAAATAAAAACAAAAACTAATGGGAAAAGAAAAGCATGTAGACGGTTTAAAAAAGGGTTTACTAAGTATTTTTTATGAAAAACAAAAAATAATTCTAGGTTATTTTATTAAGTGGGTTTTTTAAAATTATTTTGTGAAAACTAAATTAGTGGAGGGGCCCATCTTCTACAATTTAAAAATAACCCTTTCTATAATAATATATTCCCTATTTTCATACTCACTTTTTGAAGCCAAAAATTCAAGGGGGTTTGGGGCCCCTCATTGCCATAAGAGCCCTCTCCCAAACAAGCAAAAAATAATTTCACTATATAATATTAAACCAAACAACAATTTTCATTATCATTCACATTCCTGATCCCTCAATACCCAAACCCAACGTCCCCCTTTTTTGATTAGATTGAAGGCATTTGAACAATTTTTAAATTTAATATTTACGGTTGAAAACTCTCAATCCGACCAACCTTAAAACCATTAGTGCAACTCAACACCAGGCCCGTTCTTTAGGCTGTGCCATGTGGTTCTACCAACAGGACCCTCATTTGTCGGGGGCATCGGGATATTTTTTAATCTTTTAGTAATTATAAGATTAGTGTATATCTCGATTAATACATCCTTTTTTTAACAAAACCGTTGTTAGCATAGCTGCAAATCTCTCTAGATTTTTATATTTTTTTTTCAAGGCCCCAGATCAAATCCTTAAGTTGCGGTTTTACGTTTTTGCTTAAAAATAACCCAAATTTCAAATAACGCGGTCAATTAAAATTGTTTTATCACAAATTTTTTGGGATATATTAAATTCAACGTTTAAATTAATGTTTTCAATTAACAATTTAAATTAATGTTGTCAATGGAATTTGTTTTAGAGTAAATTGTGGATTTGGTCTTATGGTTTAATATTATTTTTTATTGTGGTCTCTATGTATGTTTATCTTGGATATGGTTCTTGTGATTTTCATTTCGTTTTAACCATGGTTCCTTTGACTAACCCCTTCGTTAACTCGTTAATTTAAATACTATTTTTGTAATTTTCCTTTCCCTTTGCTTTTTCTTGTAAAAAAAATAAAAAATATTTTTTAAACACAAAAATTCATATATATTTTATTTTCGTTTTGGCCCGTGCCATAGCACGGTCCAAGAGTATAATTATGTAATTATTCCATATAGAAATAAATAAAAGTTGGTTATTATTTCGTTGCCAACCACTAAAATAGTACAAACAAAGTTTGATAAATCTGAAATGTCAACTTGCAGGAAGATTTTCATCGTTTGGAGCCAAAAGATAGTACGTGGCTTCAATACGAAGATATTAATGAAAGAAAGAACACAAAGTTTAAAAAGTGAACAGACCAACAATGAGGAGAGAAATGTAGGTTCCAAATCAATCAATCAAGAACCTTAGATCTCTATGATGTAAATGCTAGGTACATGATCCAAGAAAGATTTCCATTCAAAGGTGTAAGAGAAGAGAGAAAGTACAAATGATGATTACAACAAAATATTTATACTAAACTCAATAGACTAAAAAGGCTTAGAAGTGATGGGCCTTGAACAATGGGCCTTAATACATTTACAATAAAAGAAATTAAGTTTAAGTAATTTATAAAATTGACACAAAATAACTAGATTTCTAGCAAATTTCCCCTTTGTGTTTAATTTTCTTCGCTTTGATGATGGCTTGATGACTTCTTCTTTGAAGCTTAAGTCTCTTTGGTTCCTTTGACGAACCTTCACTTGAGGGTTTGGTGGTGGCCGCGGTCCCTCCTCAAGTTTTTTGGGGGGTTTCCTCAAGGTATCCGCCTACTCTTTCTCTATCCCACTTGACTAGCTTCCGTGGTCCACAAACTTTCAACGATTAGATGGTACACCTTGTCCTTCTCAAAGATCACTTTGTAGGTGATGCTGGCGGTTGTTTGAACCATCGACCATGGATCGGTCGCTGGGGGGCCATGAGTAATAGGGTTTGATCGGAGCTTGACTTTGAAAGACTGCTCGGAGCCCTAGGATGTTGAGAAAGGATACATTCGGAAACTGGAGATGGAGAGCGAGGCGGTAACCTTGGCTAAGAACCTCTATATGTAGGAGACGGCTAAGAGGTGAGGAGACCGATGTGGGGGAAAAAGCATGTACATGTAGGCGGTGGAGATGGTGTTGGAGGGGTGTGTTGGGAGACATTAAGGGATGAAGACTCAGAAACTGTACATCTCCATACCCGGAAGTGATTGATGGTGTGGTACCAGAAGTGGGGATTCAGAACTATAGCTCTCCATGCCTGACTCATAATCATCTGAAGGATCATCCTCTTCTTTCACTTGAGGTTGAGACTGGAAACTGAGTGTATTCGTCATCGGAGGAGAAATCATTAAGGTTGACGATATCCTTAAGCTCATCATTTGTAGCGGCTATACGGTCTGGGTGAGAGATTTTGGATTGACAAAAATGGACAATCTCTCGGACCCTCCGCTGAATCTGTCGTGGGTTCTGACCAGGTGGGGAATGAGATACATCGGCACCGGTCCCCATATAAGTACCGGAAGGAGCGGCGCCCGGAAAATGTTGCCTACAGAACTGAGGAGTAGTCGAGCCCTCTTATGGATTTCCCCCTCACGGCGATTGGGTTTATGTCGGTCGTGTGTCTGTGCTTTGGTGGCTCGGTGTCGCACGGCAAGTAGTCTCAAGGGCTCGGATCTGAAGCTGCTTTTCTGAAATAGAGCCCTTGATCTCAGCTAAATCCTCCCTCTTTATGGCATCAATCTTCCCTTCGAGCCTCTGGATATATGAGACTCCTCTTGAGAAGAGGAGGTAGCCGGCTCGGGATGGTTCACGGGAAGTGATGTGTAAGCAGACCGCCGTAGATACCCCAGAAGATTGGTTTTCACCCTCGTGGGAGATTCCCACGGGAGATCGGGTTGCCATAAGAAGATCCTCAATCATCAACGAGTGTGGGTGAAAGTCGGTCTCGAAGGTGGTGATGTATAAAACCCCTCACGGACAGCCTTTTACGGCGTGTCCACCAAATTCCTTGACAACAAATGCGGGTAAGTAACCCCGGGTGCACATAGACGATCCGTTTGCACAACCGTTGAGTCAACGGTGTGTTGGCCTCGTTCACGGTTGGCGTGATGATAGCCTTTGGTAGGTCTTCCCTCCGGCCCTCGTAAAAAATGCCGTCAGGGGACACCACTCTCGGGGTTCCGATACGTCACTAAAAATGTGACTGTGGAGCTGAGACTGCGTCACATAGCTGGCAGTATGTGTCCCTAAGAAGTGTGGGGATAAAGGGGTAGGGATCCTCCTTTTTTCAATATCATCACCTCCAAGTGAGGGCTTGATAGCCATTGTGCTTTGCCCCCGTGGAATAAAAACACCCACCTTTTGGGAGGATGGATGAGTGGCTAGGTGGGGCGTGCAATTGCACCTTGGGTGGGAGGTGTCTTTTCAATACCCGTACTCAAACTATGTACGGGTAGCAGATGTGGCTGCCCGGCGTTTACTATGGAGAAGGAAGGACGGTTAAACCTTTGGTCGTCTCACACTATCAATTTTTTTACTTCCTCACTTGCTCACTTTCTTCGATGTTAGGTCTCCCTCAAACCTTTATGTCGTCCTCACCCTAGATGGGTGGTCATCACCGGAGTCTCAGAAATTATAGTCCACCAAAGGGGTTAAAGTGAAGGGCTTTGGTGACTGTCATAAGCATGTGAGGTATTAGCTCCGGAGCGATCATCATCACGCCTAATGTACCCCGTCATCTCCCCCTGACTCCTCATTCCTCACTCCTTGGTCACCACCCCCAGGTGAATGACCCGCTCAAGACCCTCACTCATCTTCTAGAAGATTACCTCCCGGGGGTTTCCCGTCTCCGGCTCTGGAGATGCTTGGTAGAGGTGATACACCTAAGTATGCTCTCACAACGGTGAATGATGATCAACAGCATCAAGTGGTGCAAGTGGCATCGTCATCGGTATATCATTAGTCTTTTGTGTTGCCATAAGGTGTTTGGGGTATTTCCATATGACAAAAGGAGTGATGTGTACGAATAGGGATACTTTGGGTATGGCATGGGGATACTTTGTGTTGGCATATAGAGTGTTGGTATCCAAAAGAGGTTTGGTGATGGTATCCATGAGAAGTGATGGTATCAAAGAAAGTGTTGGATGCCTTCAAGGCCTAGATGAGTAAGAAAGGCTTGGATATCATTCCAAATCTTTTTTCCAAACCAAAAAATTGAAATTTCCATTTATTTTATATGTATATATATTTTTTTTTAATTGATTTTTTTACTTTTTTAATTTTTTTTGAATTTTCTCTCTCTCTCTCTCTCTCTCTCTCTCTCTTTTTTAACGTTTGCTATGTCATCCAGTTGTGATTGAGAGGAGGTGTGGGGGTTGTGATCATCATCAGAATGATGAGGATTTGGGGTTCGCCATTTTTACCTAAAAAGTGATAAACGGTTAGTATCTGGGTAGGGACATAAGTAAGTGAGGTGAGAATGAAACACCAAATAGATCTTACCAACGAACATATGATTTTGCTTGATGATATTCGGTAAAAACCACTTAAGGTTACACAAGAGAAATTCCCAAGTAGGGTAGGTTTTTGTATCTCAATCTCATTCAGGAAGGTAATCAAGCACATACATATCCATTGCGAAACATGCACCGTACACAAGTCCACATTTTACACAAAAACTCTGTAATAAGTCCAAACTTTGCTCATTTAATTTCGAGAGCCCATGATTTACAAGCACATCAAATGCACACACCATTTTGGGACCATGCACAAACACTCAATTTCAATCTTCGTCCCACTTATGCAATTTAGAAAAAATGCAACACACATTCAAGCATTTATGTAAGTCAGGAAACGTGGAATGCTGAGATAATCCTAAGGTATGCACATACAAGCAAAGTACTCAAGACCAACATCGTGATCTCGAAATGCAAACTAAAATTTCCACCCAACCGAAAAAAAAAAAATTAACAATGAAAAAAAAAATAAACAAATTAAAAGGTAAAAGAATGATAATACTAAACTAAAAAAAACAAATCAAATAAAAAATAGCAGAAAGAAGTTTGAAACAGAAGACAAAAGAAATATATGTATGTTTCTTTTTCATTTTAAAAACAAATGAAACAAATAAAAAATAAGAAAAAAAAAACAAATTACGGTTAAAGATGAAAAAACAAAATTAACTAAAAACACCAATTAAAAAAAATAGTTTGGTCCAGTGTTTACGAATGATTCTGTTGCAATTACCACTGTGAAGATATTTTGATTAACATTTCTGGTTTGGAGTTCTTACCACTGCTAGTTTATCTGAGGTTACCACTGCCAGTATGTGTGTGTTCACTGAAGATCTAATTACCTTGCTCTTGAAGATTACAACCGCCTATAGAAGATTACCCCTGCTGGTTGAGGTTTAACACTGCTTTTGTCATTACCCCTGTGACAAATAATGTAAGGAAAGGATTGCGATGACTGAAGATTTGGACAAGTTTTGATCTGCTTGGAGATATTTTAGAGATTATCTTGTAAAATTGTTCCCTTTTTGTAATCTTGTAATTCGTATATATAGCTGATAGGTTTTCATTTTAGATAGAGTTTTTTCATAGCTTTGTTTTAGAATTAGAGCCTCAAGATTGTTCTTGTAATCCCCGCATTGATAAGAGTTGCACGTCTGTTTGAGCCCGTTCAAACAGATGAGGCTTGTGTTTGTAATCATTAAGCTATTTAATCAAACATATACGGTTTGTTACAAATCCATTGTTTTCTTAGTACAATCAAGTGTTTTTTCCGCAAACTTCTTTGATTAAGTTTTCTGATCTTGATTTTTTTATCCCGTCAAGTGGTATCAGAGCTAGTTTTAAAACCAGAAAAACTTGTTACAATGGATACTCAAGAAACAGTCTTGGTCTCAAAGTTCCATGCTCAAACCCAATGATTTTTGACATGTGGAAGATCAAGATTCGTCATTACATGCTTCTCACAGACTATGGTATGTGGGAAGTTTTTGAAAACGGCCTGGTGTTGATGAAGCTGCTGCAGAAGGAGGTGCAAGCCCCCCACCCAGTTTCTGATGCTGACAGAAAGAGAAGGCAAAATGAGATGAAGGCTTTGAGTACCTTGTTGTTGGTATTCCTAATGAATACCAACATCAATTTAGTACTTATATGATGCCAAATCTCTTGGACTGCACTTGAAAAGAGGTTCTCAGGAACCAAAAGCACAAAGAGGAACCAAAAGCCATTATGAAGCAGCAATATGAAAACTTCACATCCTTGAAGAAGGGAATCTTGACTCGGGACTTTTGATAGATTCAACAAGCTGATTGGAGAGCTAGCAACTGTGGATGTGAGATGGACAAATATGATGTAAATAGAAAGGTTCCTAGATTTCTTGGGAGAGGAATGGACTATTTACACTGTCTCATTCAGGCAGGGAGATGACTTGGAGGATAAGGAACTTGAAGATTTTATACAATGATCAAAGGATCTTTAAAGCAGAAGTGGGGAAGAAGAAAAAGACCCATTGGATACATCAAATATGATGTAAATAGAAAGTCCCTAGTTTTTCAATACCACTGTTTTAATAATACCACTGCTGCTTATATACTACTGCTAATGAAAAATATTTTAATGTAAATTTTTTGTTCATCACAGGAAAACAATGAGGATACAGTTCTGGAAGCTTTCTTAGCAAGTCATGTCAAGTCATCATTGATCAATGTGACTTGGATCAGATCAATGCAGATGACCCTTTAAGAGTTGGATTCAAGTGGCAGATGGCCCTTTCTTACCCTGAGGATGAAGAGGTTTATCAGAATAAATGGAAGAAACAACTTTGATCCAAGAGAGGGGGATAAAGTGGCTTTGATAAATCAAATGTGAGATGTTCAAGTGCAATGAAAACCCGGGCACTTTGCCCGAGAATGCAAAGGTGTAGCCACCCAAAAATCAGAATAATGGAGGTGGATCTGCACAAGCTCCCAGATTAACAACAGGGGAAGCACTCAAATCCTAGTTCTTCTCAGCATTGGTATCTCAAGAGGGACAAGGATTTGATTGGAGCGATCATGTGAAGAAGCAGTTCAAAATTCAAGCCCTCATGGCTGAAATCAAAGAGACTGAAATTTCCACTGAGGTATTTTTTTTAAACTTGTTATGATTCTTGTTTAGAACTGTGAAAAAGTATAGGGATCATAATCAGCCATGAGTGATAGTATTAAAAAGATGGAAAGAGATAGGGAGGAGTATTTTAAAGATCATAGACAATCTGGAGGATCAAATAAAGTCCACAAAGTAATGAACTTAAGTTTGAATATGATTCATAACTACGGGGAAGTGGGGAAAAGAAAGAACTTGAGAAAAAAAATGTCAAAAGGGGAAGGAGGAAGTAGAGAGTGTGGGAAAGAATTGTAAAACCCAAAGAAGACCTAGATAAATTTTCAAAGTCCTCTAAAGCTTTAGAATCGATCATTAGAGCACAAGTGACTGATGACTTGAAAAGGGGTATAGGATAAATAGTACCCCCTCCTTCAATCAGAATTACTTTCCCTCCAACAACTGATCCCCTTGAGAAAATAGAAGAAGGGAGATGAAAGAAGGTTTGGATAGTGTAGATCCAGTTGACTAAGAGGGGAACCAGATAGGGGAAAAACACTGCAGAGACCATTCCTGATGAAAACCATCTTCTCACCAATGAGAAAGGTGGTATGCCATTTGTTCTAGCAAAAGGTAGAGGAAACCCCTAGGAAAGATAAGGGAATCTGTCATGCCATCGAAAATAAAGGGAAAAAGACTGAGACTACTTAGGAAGAGAATAGGAAGGACCACTACACTCAGAGGATGTAGTTGAAACTGGTACTTCCTCACAGTCTCAAAACAAGAATCATCTAGAGGGAATAAAGGAATGGAAAACCAGTGGGCTCAATGTCATGGTGTGATCTGAAAAAATTAACAGACCAAAACCATGCTTTATTGGTTTTTAAGACAATCATCTGCAAGAGATGTTATTTCAATCCTTTTAATCAAAGAAACAGATATCAAGCTAGAAGATTTGTCCCTACACACAAAAAGGTTGTTCCTAAACAAAACAGATCTAGTCAACCTAAAAAGAAAAGTTCAAAAGAAAAAGGTTGAAAAAAAGTCTGTTTTAAAATTTGGGTTTCTAAATGGGTACTAAGTTCACTTAGTAATACTATGTTTCAAAAGCAGTGGGAAAACAGTGTTGCTTTGAAGCAGTTGGTAACAGCAGTACTAGTGTGGAGGTTAACATGCTGCTAGCAATATCGCAGTTATAATCAAACACTGCTACATCTAAGTTAACATGCTGTTAGCAATAACAGCGTGGAAACTCAAACAATGTTTCCAATGAAAGTCTTCATTTAAAAAAAACCCATTATAACCAAAAATTCCAGTCATAAGATCCCCCAATAAAGACTATCTTTTAAAACTTAACGATTGACAGAGGTCAATTATGGTAATGAAAAGGGAGAACCCCAAAACCATATTGGCTTGGGTTCCCTCAAGACACTAATGTTTCATTCTATGTGCAGAGCAACCAAGGAAGAAGGAGCAGTTTTTTGGCATGTGGATAGTGGTTGCTCTAGGCACATGAAGGTATCATGTCATTATTGAAGACTTTAAAAGGTTTGAAGGTGGAATGTTGCCTTTGGATGGATAATCCAAATGGAGGTAGATAAGTGGCATAAGATAAGGTATCAAAAAGGTGTAATATGACTTTTGTTGATGTCTATTTTGTAGAGGCAATTAGTATAATTTACTTAGTGTCTCACAGTTTTGTGACAAAGACAGTTTGGTGTATTTTTCACTTGATAGCTGAATGTCTTCATGCTTGCTCATGACTTACAAGATAGATGAGAGTAAAGTGATGTGAGAAACACTAGGAAGGTAATGTTTACTGTTTGGACATTGAATATGCTTCTTATTTTCATACTTAAAAAAAAAAAAAAAAACTGTTTTTTCTCAAATGCATAGGTGAGTGAATCTTCACTGTGGCTAGGCGGATGTGCCACATGGAATTTCAAAAACATGAACTTATTGTCAAAAACAACATTGTATGAGGTTTGCCTGCAAAGGAATTTTCAAGTGATGATCATTGTGTAGATGTCTCAAGGCAAGCCAACACAAATTCACACAAGTCCAAAGATGTAATACCACATCTCATCACCTTTACAGTTACTGCATATGGACCTGTTTTGTCCTACCAATGTGATGAGTAAAGGCAAGAAATCGTATTGTATTCTGATAGTTGATGATTACTCTTAGTGTACTTGGGTTTACTTTTCTGAGAGAACAAAAGGATGAGCACAAGTGGACTGATCAAACCTTTGTGATCCAGAGTGTGAAAACAAGACAACCTTAGGGTAAAAGTCATTAGATCAGGACAAATGGACACTAAATTCAAGAATGCTGATCTTGAAATAGCTTTTGTTGAGGATAAAAGTATCGAGAGTCAATACAGTGCCTCCTAGTACTCCTCAACAGAATGTTGTGTTGCTGGAGAGGAGGAATCCGCAATAATTGATGTACTGCAAGAACTATGTTGGCTGGACTCTAAACTTTCAATCAATCTGGGGCGAAGAGTTAACATGCTTGTTTTGTCAAAACAGTGAGAGTTCTTTATAGTCAAATAAAAGGCAAGACACCCTATGAAACTTTTTGAGTAAAGAAAAACCTATATAGGATTTTTACAACCATTTGGGTGTCATTGCACATTCTTGATTACAAAATCACTTAGGCAAATGTTGAGATGTCCAAAATTGATGATGGATTTTTTGTTTGGATACTCTTCTCAGAGCAAAGCACTTAGGAGTCTTTAATAGTTCTACAGAATCTAGAAGAAAGTGACAATGTCAAATGCAATGGATCACTCCTACATACCTGGAAGTGGTCCCAATTGGCTATTTGATATTGATTCACTAAACTAACTCTTTGTAAAGAGCTATACAGTGAATAAGGTTAGGTACTGACCAGCACAAGAAACAAGTCCAACAGTTGTCATGTTTCCAATGCCTTTGTTGATTCAAAATGAGGCCTGTTACCTCTGTATGAGCACATTTTGTGATGACCACACAGAATCTGGATCTGCTGAGAGAGTGATGACAGACCTCAATTGAGGAATCCTCACCCTCTCAAAATCTTGTAAGGATACCTTGCTTTAGAAAGAGGGACCTCAATGGGACCAAGAAACCAGATGTGAAATGATTCAAATCTAGGGGTGGATTGTACTGAAGACACCCTTGCATATTACAAGAACACAAAAGAATCATCCACTACATGGTATAGGGGACATTCAGTCTCCTATGATTACAAGGAAGCAGAGTAAATCTTCCAATCAAAACTTGAGGCATGATCTCTGTTGTCCTCTACACAATACAGAACAAGGAAGGCTATGATTGCAATGAAGGGCTCCAAAGTGGATAGAGGCCATGCAGGAGGAATTGCTGACAGTTTGTCCTACAACATGTTTGGGATTTGGTGTTAGACTTACAAAGGACACAGAGTAATTCGGCACTAATGGTTTTCAGATACAAGGATGATGGACGAGAGGCATTGTTATCCACGAACAAGGCCAGATTGGTAGCACTAGGGGATATATCAAGAAGTAGGCATAGACTATGGATGATGTATTTGCACCTGGTTGCCAGAAAGAAGCATCGGCTATTTCTTGGCATTTTGCATTCTTACAACGGATTCAAAGTCTATCAGATTGGATGTCAAGAGTGCCTTTCTGTATTGGCCATCTATAGATGAAGTAGAATATGTCAGTCTACACACCGGGTTTGAAGATCCCAATACCTGATAAGTCTACAAGTTGAGGAAAGCGTTATATGGTCTTCATCAGAACTAGGGCTTGGTATGATACTTGTCCTCATATTTTTTGGAAATCAAAAATTTGAGAGAGGTGTCATTGTTAAGACCTTGTTCATCAAGAGAACTAAGACTGACATGCTTCTAGTGCAGATTTATGTAAGATGATATCATCTGTGGATCTACAAAGGATGATATGTGCAAGGAATTTGGGAACTGATGCACAAGAAATTTAAAAATGAGTTCTATGGGAGAAAAACTAACTCTTCTTTCTGTTACAGGTCAAAGCTAGAAGCCTGAAGGGATATTTCATCAATCAGTCCAAAATATGTTTGCATCCATGCTTCTAAAGTTTGGATGAATGATGCAAACAGCCCAGCATGCTCTCAATGGAAACTCATAAACATTCTTACTGCTGATGTTGAGGGGGGGAAGTTGATGTTCATCATTATAGATCCCATGATTGGATCATTAATCGTATTCTTACAGTTCTGACCTGATACTATGTTTGCTCTTTGTGTTTGTGCAGGTATCAAGTTAGACCAAAGGAGTCACACTTGCATGCACAGTCAAAAAGAGTATTCAAATATCTGAAGGGCACAACCAAGATTGGGACTATGTTATCCCAATGATTCCTCATTTGACTTAGTGGGGCATACACAGAGAGAGATTATGGAGGAGCAAACTTGGATAGAAAAGTCTACATAAGGCGGATGTCATTTTTGGAGGAAGATTGGTTTCTTTGGCTGTGCAAGAATAGACCACTGTTTCACTATCCACAACAGAGGCTGAATAATAGCTGCTTCACAATGCTGTTCACAAGTGTATGGATTCAATCAGATGAAGGACTGTGGGTCTTTCATTCTTGCTGACTCCATTCTACATTGACAATATACAGTGCTCATTAGTATTGTTAAACAATCCAGTCAAGCACTCCAAGACCAAACATATAGGAGATTAAAGTACCATTTTATTAGAGACTGGAATGAAAAGTAGTTGAATCAAAGTTCTGAAAGTCCACAATGATGATATATATTGACAGAACTGTTCACAAAGGCCTTTGTTGTAGGCAGGTTTACATTCTTGGTTAAAGTGTTGGATTGATGAACTCTGAATAACACTTCTTTTTATTACACTTTTGTTTGTATTTCTCTGTTTACTTTTCTTCCTTTTTGGTTTTATTCTTAGTAGTATTTTAATGAGTTTGTGAATGTTGCAGAAATGGTGAAGTTCGGTTTGATCGCCCAAGAATAGGGATGTTACCTCTGCTTTGTTGGATTTATTTCTACTAGCAGTGTCATTATTCCAAAACATGATTTTTATATCTAAGTCTTTATACTGACTAGTATCGCGTGTGACACTGCTAGTATATTCGCACTTTACCATGCTAGCACATTCGCACATTTCCCTGCTCGCACATTGCACATTCACCACTGCTAGCACATTGCATTTACACCACTGCTAGCTCTTTCACACTATTACCACGCCTTGGTCGATTTTTACCCACTGACTGATCTTTACCACCGCTGGTTATATAACTGTCTTTTTTACCACTGCAGCGAGCATGGTACCACTGTTTACTTTTTACGCACTTGGGTACCACTGCTTCTAATTTTACCACTGCTTTTAACGGCACATGCGCAATGGTGACCACTTGCTAGTATACTTACCAATCTTTTCACCTCGCATGAGTATATTACCACTGCTTGTGTCTTTTACCATGCTTTTAACGAATATCTTTGCTAGCGTAATTCTTACCAATGCTTACGTGTGTTCATTACCCCTGATTGTGGTTAGTTACCCGCTGCTCATCAGTTCACTATAAAAGCCCTACTTGACCGCCTTTTTCACAAACGGCTATATCTGAACTTTTTCTCTAAAAACGTTTGCGATTATGCATCTTCTTTTCATCTGTGTTATTGGGAATTGCGATTCAGTATGATTTCTTTGAATTTAGGATTTTTGTGTCGAATCGATCATGGATTCTCTGTGTTTCGTCAAGGATCACAATAAGGTGGATATTCACAAAGGGGAAGCCAATTCCGATGGGTTGAAGACTTCTTGATTTCTTGGCATCATCCCATTATTGCCTATGCTGCGACCTTCCACCCAATCATTATCATTAAACACATGAATGACTTTCGGGTCGGAATGCTACTTATACAAGAAAGAGAAGGACGGAGTCAAAATCATTCAGACCACCATCTTTGGTCACTCACTAACCCTTACCCCTGCGAGATCAGATTTCATATTCAACTACATGATGAAGGAGGTATTTCTATGCTCACACCTCTGTTATCATGGTAGCTTTGAAAGGAATGGGGTCATACAGTATCTCACACTCTTTGAAATTTCTAAGGGTATATTTTGCCTTAGTGGAGGTTTTTTGTTCATCCTCCTTATACATTGTTTTTAAAAGAAAACCACCTGGTTTGGTGAGTTTAGCAGCACCATTGCCTCATGCTTTGGTCTGCTTGGCCACTAATCAGGTGTTCAATTTTTTCACAAAGGATTTTGATGATCTTGTGTACAATCTTGAAAACAGTACAATTCTAAAAGTTAAAACGTTTTATTGTTCCACAGATTTGGTGTCCAGAAGTTATAACCAAAGAATGGACGGTGTACCAATGCATGGTGACACATATAAGAGCTTTATCTTGGTCATAAGAGGGTTTGCAATATGCAGAGGGACAGCAAGAGGGGCTCAAATGACCAATTCACCATTGTTCTCTACAATGGATGAGAAGGGTGAACCACCCACAAGGTGAGGGCATCTGGCTTTGCAAGCCCACACAACCAAGCATTCCCATGCATGACCTACCCACACCTATCCACTGACACAATCCTCAGTCTCTTTGATATCAACCCCACCCACACACTCAAACTTGATATCAGAATGACAGAGTGAGCTCCTTCCTCCTCTGGTTCTAAACCCATGAGCTTTAAGTATCGTTGCAGCACTTCATTCTGATAATATCCAAAGGGGAAAAACCCTGAGTGATTGCCCCACTAAGTATAAAGAAGGTGCCTCTAAGGAGAAGGCATGGGGCATGGGGTTGGTGAGGATCAACTACTGGTGTTGTCACAGGTGTGCATCAGGACAGTTTGAAACATAGCTAAGACCCCCACCACGGCAACTCCTATTGAGAAATCAAAGGGAAGGTCCCAGGTGCCAAGAAACCAAGGGGACATCTAGTGCTTCAGCAAGCTGAAGGACTAATGTCAAAAAGATCAAAGATCCAGTAATGGAGGTAAAACTCCTAAACCTGGTGAGGGCAGTTTTTCACAAAAGGAATTGATGGCCAACTTCACAGTTGATCTTGCCAAGGATTTGAAGGCATTTGAGATGAAATTTTTAAAGTGCATGATGAGAAGCGTGTTCTCATGAGGCAAGGCTGGATAACTTTGGAGGAGCTAGTTACTGCACAACATGATCTGCTCAAGGTGCATGGATGCAATGAATTGTGAAGCAAGCCAAGTTATTCAGCTCAAGGTGCCTTGCTTTGGCTTCCATTGAAAGGACTAATAGAGCTTTAGGAAGAAGTACTCCACTTTGGTTGCCATTCACAAAGGGGGAGAGGAGATCAATAGGTGAAGGGGGAGGTCAAAGAAAGAAGAGTTGTTGTGAATGAGCCAGTTACTGTTGTGAAAATTTGATGAAGTTACCTGTTGATGAAATTTGTGATGGAAAATGGTGCTAAGGGGGAGACAGAGGAAAGACGTTAGAGATGAAGAGAAAACTAAGGCTTGCAAGTGAACCTTTGTTAATGTGTTGATTACAGAGGCTGAACCAGAAGTGATGTTAATGAGTGAGATGACAATTTGCTGAGTACTGTGAAAAATGCCTGAGGTGATTCCATCAACAAGGGTGTAGTTGTAGTGATTAAAGAGCTGAAAGTAGTCAAAAGAAGAAAAGTGAAGTCCCTCTTGAGTCAAAAGACAAGGGAAAGAGAAAGTGGTAGAAGAGGCTGATGATAGAAGCTGATGATGAAGCTGTTGAGGCTCAAAGGGAAAGTGTTGGAATTTGAAGCTTCAGGAGTCTTGCTAAAAGCTAAGTAGGAGGATCAAGCGAGATTGAACAAAGAAGAAAAGGAAAGGAAAGAAGAAGCAAGCACAGCAAGACAAAGGCTGGAAAGGCTGCTGCTCTAAGAAGCTTCAAGAAAGGTTTACCAAGGAAGTTGAGAAAAACCAAAGATCAGAGAAGATCATCAATCCAGCTGACTAGAACTGAAAGAAAGAAGAGGATGGTGAGAAAGTCTGGGGGGGGCTGGGATTGTTGGAAGACCTGTTCAATACTTCTCAAGATGGTTCTTTTGAGAAAGTTAAAAAGCATATGAAGAGGCCAGGAATGAAAGGAGAATGTTGGTTTGAGACTGATGCAAAGCTGCTTGAAGAGGAGGTTTTAAGGAAGAGGTGCATGTGCAAAAAAGAAGTAAGAGAAAGCATGATGTAGTTACACTGATGAAGAGTACTACCACTGCTGAAGAAAAGGTTCCCAATTGCTATGAAACAGAGAAGAAGTAGGTTGATAAAAGAACAAACTCAAATAGAGAAAGAAACTGCTAAATTGGCAAGCAAATCAGTCAAGCAAAGGAGAAGAGGAAGAGTCCATTGCTCATAAAAGCCAACCAAGAAGAGAAGATCTTCATTGTAGCTTCTAAAGTGATAAATTGGTTCTTGCTTTGAGATAAAAAGGTTGTATTCTTCAGTAATTGTGAGAGAAGATCAGACAAGTGAAGTGTTCTCAAAATGTTTACAGATATTCACAAACTCTCAGCTGCTGATTTGAGAAGTATATGAGATTGGATAGAACAAAAGAGATGACATGGGTTTGATGATGTTGCTATTGTTCAAGATATACCTTCAAACAATGTTTGCATGATGAGATAGCCAAGGCAGAACAGCAAAAGAGAGACATGAGATTGGGAAAGAAGTGATAGAAGGAGAGGTAGTTGCGTGTGGAACTGACTATTAAGGCAAATAGAGTATTCATGTCACTTATGATGGTGGTTGTCAAAAAGATACTTCTGTTAGATAAGTGGTGACGATGACTTGAGAGAAAGATTGATAGAAGGAGTTTTGGAAACTTAAGAAGTCTGTTATGACTGATCTTGAGAAGGAACGTTCATTGAAAAATTGATCCACTCAGCTATCAGATTAAGAGAAGAAGAAACAGTAGAAAGAGAAAAAGTAGTGCGGTGGGGAATATAATGTTATCTTCAAGAAGTTTTCTTTCCCTATGTACAGTGGAATAATGGAAAACAAAGGAGCAATTCAGAGTTTGATGAGATTCTGAACTTGGTTACTGTGAAGAAGAGTAACTATGCATGAGTATAGGGTTGGAAAAGCGTCAAGAATTTTTGAAGGTCTCAAATAGTTCAGTCATGCTAAAGATGATTAAGAGGCCATGAACAGTTTGAAGACTTAATTTATGATTAAAATCAGAAGTTAAAGTTAGGGGGTGATTGTTAGAATGATTCATGTTGCATACCACTGCTGAAGATATTTTGATAAACATGCTGGCTTTGGAGTTCTTACCATGATGAGTTTATCAGAAGGTTACCACTGCCAGTATGTGTGTGTTTCTACTAAAGTTGCTGATATTACCCACTGCTCTTGAAGATTACAACGCCTATAGAGATTACCACTGCTTGTTGTAGGTTTACACTGCTTTTGTTTTATTACCAACTCTGTGACAAGATAATGATAAGGAAAGGATTGCGATGACTGAAGATATGGGACAAGATACGATCTGCTTGAGATATTTGTGAGATTATCTTGTAAATCTAGTTTCCTATTGTAATCTTGTATTCGTATATATTGCTGATAGGTTTTCAGTATTAGTTCGAGTTTTTCATAGCGTTTGTTTTAGGATTGGCAGCTCAAGATTGTGTCTTGTAATCATGCAATTGAGAAGGAGTTGCTCTCTGTTTGAGCTGTTCAATACAGATTGGGGCTTGTGTTTGTAATCATTAGCTCTTGAAATCAAATACATATACAGATTGGACAAAGCCTTTGTTTTCTTTAATACAATTCAAAGTGTTATTCGCGAACTTCTTTGATTAAGTTTTCTAATCTTGATATATTTTGATCCTGTCAAGGTTATGCGATTCAGAGAACTTCTCACTTCTGTGATGGCACTCTTATCTTAGTCTACTATGGGCTGAGGAGCAGACTACTCACGATTCAAATTCTTTCGGATCAAGCACAATCAAGGCAAGACAGGTTTTGGAGGGTATGGATCTGATAGAGAAAAAGTTTGCAAGAGAGACTGATGCTGAGAAGAGTAGAAGCTGCACTAAAACTTCGGATACGCACTATTGGGGGATTGGGATGAGTACCTGCAGCTGTCAAAGTGGGGAGCCCAACTTGCACCTACCCCCCGCCCTTCTGACTTCTCTCGAAAGGGGGGATTGTTGAGTCAAGCTTTATTGCATGAAGTAAAAGGGGCCCCAATTATGTAATTTATCTATTTCGTGTTTAACTAGTACTTTCGTTCAGGGTCTCTTTTGTAAGATGTTTTGAACATCAAGGGCCCTTTAGTATGTTTTGTTTTGTACCAAGTATTAAATGCCCTTTATGGCTTAGGGTTTGAGTGCCTGTCAATCTATATTTGGAAAGAAGGATTATCAGCAAACTTGTTTTCTTCAATCTCCTACCTCATGCTTTCTACTTGATCTTCTTCCATCCCACACCCCATTGTTGATCCATAAAGTCTATCTTATTTAACAATGGTTGTTTACATCTTCTTTACATGTTTTGGACTACAACATGTTCTCGTTTGAACCTTCCCCCTATATATATAAGTGTAGAAAAATGGAAAATACATACAAATTCTTGGAACCGGTCATCAAAACCGGTTCAACTAAAAACCTTTTTTTAAAACATTGATATAAACAAAGAAGAAGAGGATTAAACCAAATATAGAAAAACAATATGAAAAAGCATGTATAGTGAATTGAAACATAGCAAAATGGAAGTGCATGACCTAAATTTGTTATTTTCAAATTCAAAACTAAGCAAAAAACGTCATGTTCTCAAATTAGTGTCTTTCAAACCTTAGAAGTTTGTTTGACTACATGACATTAGTTTAAGACCTAGCACAGAAGCGTACCATAGAAGTTTCTTTCCTCCCTGCTTGAATTGATCTGATAAATGACTAATTACTTTCGAGTTGGTTCTTCATGCATTCCCACTGTTCATACCAAATGACAAGTAAAATCATTTATACCAAAATCAATATGTACAAACCAAATCATAGAAAAAAATCCAAATCAATAACAATCCAACATAATGTAGGGTTTCAAGATAGTCAAGTTAGATACATATGCAAGGAACACACATAATCACCCAATTCAAAAAAAAAAAAATTGCCTGCATCAACCTATATCAATAAAAATCGCTCAAAAATGAAAAGCATTTGAATGAATCAAATACTTTAAATTGAACGGTTATCAACGGTTTTTAAGATAACGCGAGAGATAAAACCTAAAGCTGTAGGGCAGCGTTTATGAAACGATTCCAGATACCAAATCAATCAAATAACCTGGATTCCATTTGAATTGTTAGTTTTTGTTTTTGTCTTGATTTAAAGACTCGCTGCAACAAAAACAAATAATTACTTTTGGGGGGAGTTAAAAAAATTTAAAAAGGGAAAACAATATAGACCTTGCATAGTGTACCACAACGTATTAATACCTGAAGGCTCCATTTGCAATTTTCCTTTTACCATCATCATTTGCACAATCCTTCTTCTTTTAACCTAAAAAAAACAACAAGTTTCGTCCATTTCATTATAAATTTTTGAGAAAGCCAGAAAATTGCCACCAAAAGAGCTTCCCTGCAAATCCCCACATCTCATTTGATAATTAAATTAATAGTGTTATACATTGTAAACCAAGAGCTAAAGGGGATAATGAGTAGTATTCCACTTTTTACCCATCGAGCTTCCAGATAGTCTTTGGTATTAATTTGATTTACTCATCAAGCGTCCAGCAAATTAGTTTCAATATACAAAAAGCAATCTAATGAAGTTAAATATATAACCAAAACCCCATATAAAACAAATAAAACCTAAAATTGAAAAACAAACGTGTAATATCAATTTATAGAATGACTAACCAATTAATTTTGAGATGAAACCTTATTAAGACTTGTTTTGCTTCAACACTATCAAAATACACAAAAAACACAATTATTCCACCATGGATTGTAAATGTTATTTCCCGAATACCCAAAATCAAAAATTGTCTATTACCAAAATCAGAATATCAAAACCCTAATTATAGAAATTATTTCAAAATTTGCAATCTATAACTATGCAACAGGGAAAAAAAAACCCATTTAGAAAAAAAGCAATATAAAAAAATTTAATTTCAATCTGATTGAGATCTGAGTGAAGAAGAAATCAATCTCAAGTAAAGCTCCATTTTGGTCGACTTTTGAAAGAAAAGAAAAACTGATTTCAAAATTGATTGAAATCCAGAAAAATCGAGTAGATTGAAAAACCATAAACGGAAGAAAAAATCAAAGTGATTGAAATCGAGAAGACGTACCTTTAAAATAAATGAAACAAATCAGTTTGGGGAAGAATTGGAGTTGTAAAATGAAAGAAAATCGTTCAAGAAGTCTGCACATTGGAGAGGGAGCTGGCCAAAGCGGGAAGTGAAGAGTCTTGTGGAGCGTGCCAGCGTGTGTTTTGGGTAATAATTACTTACTGCAGCAAGGTGTAAGGGGTTTAATGTTGAAATTTAAGAGATTTTAAGAAATCATGCTTAAAAGAGTGGTACTACATTCTTTAAAGAGTTGTATTTAAGAGTTGGATGATCAAATCCCTTATAAAGTAGTATAGATTGTTTGGTTTAGGCATTGTTTGGAAAAAATAAGCTAGCTTATAAGTTTAGTTTAATTTCTATGGATATGTTTGGTAAGACCAAAGTAGCTTAAAAGTAGTTTATAAGTTAGCTTTTTGATAAGCTACTTTGAGTAGCTTATGAGAAGCTTTTTGTGATCTTTTCCAGTTTTTACCCTGTAAGTTTTGTATCCCCACGACACGTGCCCACATAACACTACCAATGGGTATGAAAACCCTATAGGGTCGCACTCAAAAGAATACGTTTGTTTCCATTTATAAAAGCAGCCTGAAAAGTCATGATTGACTGTTAAATAATTATTCTTGAAGATTAATTATAAAATGTGTATATAATGTAATTGATAATTAAAGGTTTATATGTAAATACATATAATTATCTAAAGGCTTTTTGATAATTATATAATTTACAAGATAAACATCTATCCTATTAGAGTTATAGGTTATCTGGGAAACTAATCTATATAAATAGGATACTAAGCCAGATTTATTTTATCAACTGATTTTATCTGGTTTATACACACATACACATATTAGCTTAGGGTTAAATTTTGGGCTAGCAATCGGTGGGATTTCGCGTGTTCGTGTGTGGATACCGGTAGAGGAAAACTACTTTGATTTCTCGTGCTTCGTTCAAATCGCAACCAATCGCAAAGTATATTCCTAAACACCCTATGGTGTGTTTTTTATTTGTTTTAATGTCGATGGATCCGACGAGGATTTTACACTAGAAAAGTTTTTTGTTTCGTAACCAAAAAATTTTTATGATTTCCGCTGCGTTTTTTTTTGGGTTACGAATGTTTTAAAATCCTACAGTGGTATCAGAGCCACTTCGACGTTAAGACCAAATAAATAATGAAAAAATAAATCAAACAAAGAACTTCTCAAATACCGAATCGTTGTTTTTGTTATAAAATAATATTTGTTATATATAGATATATTATACAACATGTTTATCTTTTTAAACCCCTAGTCGCCCCTGTCATGTTTCCCCGGGCCTAACACCATCGGCCACTTCATTACTTTTTTTGTCACCGTGCCTTGGCATGGGGGGACCGTTTGGGATCTATCGCACGGTCGGTCTCAGTAACGGCTTGATGCCGTTTTTTAAATTAAAAAAAAACCGACAGGCCACGCTTGTAGGTGTTTTTTTTTCTTTCCGGTGGGGTGGCTTGAGAAGCCAAAGGGAGAGGAGTCGTGGTGTCATTCGCCGGGGGAAACAGGTTCGGCGACCTCGTTTTCAGACCACGTTTCGGCCACAGCATGATGTCGTTCTTCAGCCACGGTCTAGTGTCGTGTTCCGGCTACGGCTCAATGTGTTCATCAAACCGAAAGGCCACGAACTTGGTGCTTTCTTCCGGCCACGACCTGATGTGTTCTTCAGGCCACATGTCCGGCGGCCTATACTTCCCGGGCCCAAAGTGGTAGAAATAAAAAGGGGAAAGGGGGAGAGGAAATAGGGTGTTGACTTGGTACGTTTTGTGCGGCTTTACTTTGAAAAAAAAGGACATAAAACTAGGTTTGTTTTAATTGTTGGACTTAGTTTTCAAGTTGGGCCAAAAAAAAAAATCAGTTTTGAACTGCTACAATATTTATTTTTGATCCATGTTTGGTTCAACAAATTAAAAGGTAAAATAGTCCATAACGATTCGGTGTTTTGGGGAGATTTTTGTTTTAATTATTTTCTAGTAGTTGGCTTTTTGTTATTTAGCCATTATAATTTATAATTTTTGTTTAAAATTATATCGTAATATATGGATTGCCCCGATAAGACCGTGGTTGATTTAATTTTTGTTTGGAAAATTAAAATGTATTTTATTGTTTGGGTTGTAATTTTAATTTTAATTTTCCTAGATAGGGACAAATGTAAATGATAGAATATGTTGTATTTTTCTATTTAAATTGTAATTATCTGAAGACGGAGGCTCAAAGAACGGAGTCCCGGAGTTCACCAAGATGGCGAGGCCAGTGGGAGCTTGAAGACGTCTTAGAATTGACGGGTTGTTGTGTTGGCTCACAACACCACATTAGGGCAATCCATTATTATTTGTGGTTGCTTATCTTGCGTACATGTTTTATTTATTGCTTTACTATTGTTTATGATAAGCCCAAATGTCTTAAAAAAATATCAAACGCAAAATAGTTTTTTAAATCGGTAACAAATATGATATTTTGGATATGTTTATCAAATTAAAAACCGATTTTGGATAAACTTTTAAAAACAAGATTTTTAAAAAAATAAAGTCAAACATTTTTAAAAAGGTAAAGAATGTTTTTTGAAAAACCAAAAACCCTTTTACAAACGTAAACTATACGCTACCATTTAAGGGATTGTTAAGCTTACAAAATTCTGTTATGGTCGAGCTTAGCCAATGTACCAGAGGATTGTAGTGTGAGACAAGGCGCCAGAATAACGAGAATTAAGTGGGGCAGCGCATTAACCCCTTCACTCAAATAGTCGTTGTTTTGGAGGACTAATCCCGCAAACCCCAGATCAAAATTTAGGTGGGATCACGATACTTAGTATGGTTAGTTTACTTGAAAATTTCATAGAAAGATGATTTGGCCACCTATGAGTATTTTCAAGGCGTAGAAGTTGGGATTAAACATGCAATTCCATATATGATTTTATTAGATAGAATCCACGAAACTTCCAAGGTTTCGTTGAACGTAATTGGAAGATGCTTACCTAAATAACCTATTTTTATAAAAAGCGCATTAACCATTTTATGGAAATAGTGAATATGGATCTTAGCTCAAATTTAAAAATTTTGAAAGGTTAAATTAAATTAATTTGAGATTTTTAAGGTACTACAATTGAACTCATTTTGTAGATGTCTGATAACACCTCCAACCAAACTTAAAACGCAAACGGCCAAACCCATTTCACTTTACGGTCGATCCTTGAAAAGGATAAATTGAACGGTACAAACTTCGTTGACTGGCTTCGATTCTTGAGGGTTGTCCTTAAGCACGAAAAGAAGTTGTACGTTATCGAAAACCCCCTCCAAACCCTCCTGCCAGAAATGCTTCAGCGGAAGTCGGGCTGCTTATGATAAGCACCAGAATGACTCGCGGGATGTTAGCTATCTTATGCTTGCATCCATGATTTCCCGAGTTACTAAGGGATCATGAAGATATGAATGCTTGGGATATGATTCAATCTCAAAAATTTCCATGTTTCAAATACAAGCAAGGCAAGAAAGGTTTGCATAGTCAGGGCATTGAAAGCTTGTATGATGACTGAGGGTTCATCAGTCAGTCCCCATGTTTTGAAAATGAAGGGGTATGTTGACCGTTTAAACCCGTCTTGCCTACCCATTGGGTAAAGAATTGGCAATCGATTTGGTTCTCAATTCTTTATCCAAATCATATGACCAGTTCGTTCTGAACTATAATATGAATGGTTTGGAAAAGACTCTCACAGAACTTCACGGTATGCTTAACTATTGAGAGAAACATGAACTCTAATTTGGATTTCATCCAAATCCAAACAGGTCTGTTTATCAGGCCTAAAAGTGGGGTAGTTAAGAAGAAGAGGGGGGTTACCCAAGGGGAAAGCAAAAGTTGGAAGTTCAACAAAGGAAAGGGCAAAAGAAAGATTCCTGATGATGCAGTTTACCGTCAACTGCAATCAGAAAGGACATTGGAAAAGAAATTTGTCCAGCCCTATTGGCAGAAATGAAAAAGCAGAAGGCAATTGAAGCCCGGAACTTCAGGTATGTTTACCATTGCTCTATTCACTTATGACTTTGGATTCCTGGGTGTTGGATACTGGGGTGGGTACTCATATTTGTACTAATTTTCAAGGGGCTAAGAAGTGAAGAGAGTTGAAACCAGCCAGGGTGGAACTTCGTATGGGCAATTGAGCTAAGGTAGCCGCTGTTGCTCGAGGGATTTATGATTTGGAGTTGCCAAATGGTCTTACTTTATCACTTTTATATGTACCTAGCATTACTAGGAATATCGTTTCATTTTCTCAATTACGGAAAGCTGGATTTATGCTTATTTTCGTGACGATGATTCAATTTTAGCTTATCTCCGCAATGTTTTGTATTGTGTAGCTAAACCACACAATGGTATCTATGAAATTGATTTGCAAAATAGCCGTAATTATGAATAAATGTATAATGTAAACATTAAACGAATTAAGCGAGGCTTAAACCAGACCTACTTGTGGCATTGTCGTCTTGGACACATTAACAAGAAACACATAGCCAAACTCAGGCGGACGGATCTTGGATCCATGTGATGATTCATATGATGTAATGCGGTCTTGTCTAATGGGCAAAATGACAAAAGCGCCTTTTACAGGCAAACCCAAAAAGGGCACTGAACTGTAGAGATTATACTACTGATGTGTTTTGGACCCTTTGCTTAACCACAAAAAATGGTCATCGCTACTTCATCACTTTCACTGATGATTTCAGTAGATTTGGGTATGTTTTTCCTAATGAGAAACAAATCTGAAAGCTTTGACTTTTTCAAAGAGTTTCAGAATGAAGTAGAGAATAAACTTGGCAAAAGATAAAAAAAACTTCGGTCGGATTGTGATCGAGAATATCTAAGCCAAGAGTTTATTGACCATCTAAGAGAGCTGGGATAGTATCCCAACTAACTCCCCCGGAACACCGAAACACAACGGCGTGTCTGAAAGGAGAAATAGAACCTTGTTGGACATGGTTCGCTCTATGATGAGTCGTACCATCTGCCTAAAAGTTTCTGGGGTTATGCTCTAGAAATGCTGCCCGAATACTAAATAATGCACCAACCAAAAAACCAATAAAACTCCTTTTGAACTATGGGACTGGGAAGATACCAAGGTTTCATATATGAAAATTGGGGGTTGTGAAGCTTATGTTAACGAGAAGCTTTCTTCGAAGTTGATCCAAGGTCTGAGAAGTGCATCTTTGTGGGATACCCAAAAAGAAACAATTGGATATTACTTCTATAAACCCAGGGGAGAACAAAGGTTTTGTTGCGCGCCGTGGTGAGTTCTTAGAAAATGATTTTCTAACAAGAACCAAAAACGGGGGACACATAGATCTTGAAGAAATTCAAGAAACCAAGATGAGACGATGGTTGACACTGACAATGAACATGATGTTGAGCCTCGAAAAGAATGATAAAAGTAATAACGAGATACAAAAACCCGAAGATCGAGTAGGAATCGTCAAGAGCCTGAGAGGTATGTGTTGTCCCACAAATCAATAAAAAATAAAAAAGAAATGGATGGAAATCAAGATTGAAATCATAAAGCTTGAAGATAGTGTAACAATGGAGATTTTAGCCCAAAATGGTAAAGTATGATTCCACAATTAAACCCTAATCTTCTCTTACCTTTTATAGGAGAGGAAATTACACAAAATGTCAATAAAGGCCCCCCAGGTTCCAAACCTCAAACAAGGGCACCAACAAAAGATAATGTTTACAAATAAAGGAAATTAAAATAGAAAGCTTTTAAAGATAGTGGTTTTCTGACTCTTCACAACAAAGAGGTCCTACAATCTTCCCCTTTGTGAAGAAGTCAGAAAGGTGGTGGAAGCTTTCCCGTGCTGGCTCCCACTTGGACATCTGCAAAAACTCTTCCCAATCTCCCATGATCCGCGTCTCATTGCATCGCCGCCTCGACTCGTCTGTACATCAAACTTTCCTTGAGCTTCCTCTCAATCAGTCTCATACCCTCCAGAATCTTTCCCTTCCCGTCTATGATCTTCGGCCCGGTATTGATCCCCCAAGAGTCGACTCTGCATCCCGTTGTAGACGTAGAGAAGAGTACCATCACAAGAATTTGGCAAGTTCGCCAAATCTCATAAACTTTCGCTCCTCTTCTTCCTCGTTCACGTAGAGAACCCCGTGCTCCGGTATCCTGGTTGGCATGTAGGGAAGGTAGGCAATCAATACCAGGTACGACCAGGTTCGGTCTGAGCAGGTTGACCTTCGGCTGGCGGCTCTCGATCGCGAGCTGGTAGTCCGTTACCCCCCCAAGTGTGATCGACGTGGCGAACGTACTTCTTCAGTATCTCGGTGCCTTTCTTGTGTGTTGGGGTCGGAGAATCGGACCCTGGAGGTACTTGATGAGTATGAGAGATCTTCTAGATGCACCCGATCCAAATCAGCTTCCGTGAAGGTCCAGTCTTGCAACACACCTCGAGGAATACCGGTACCGTACATCGGACGTCGTACTCAAAAAATAACTGATGACCATGTCTGTAAGGGCGCATAGCAGTTACCTTGATGAAACGACGTCGGATTCTTTGACGTCCGTGGGTGGCCCAGTTGCACATCCTTGGTGCACGTAGCTGTCCTTTTCCCCTTTGTCTTGATGTGCGAGATCCCGAAAATAGACCTTCCGAGACCATACGTGCAGTCTTTCCTGCTGGAAGATACGGGAGAAGGACTCCTCAAGGAATGGCCGGAAGATAACTGAATGGTTCCAGTTGAGCTGGATGACGGTTGGAGCGGCGGATTTTGGATCTGTCGTGTGGGAAAGGTCCGAGGGCTTCTGGGAGTGGGAACTCAAATGCCGATAGGAAGTGTTTGTAGTCTGTATCCCGTACGATGTCGTCCCCCCCCTGAAAATCCTTTAGGCTTTGAGCAAGCGACCGAAGAATCTTCGGGCTTCCTCCGGAATCTGAGCATCTGATAAGTCTTTCGGCGCTGCTTCCGGGGGAACGACGTTGATCTGTGCCGTATCGGTCATCTGAGGAAACTGTACTGACTCCCCTTCCGGGATTGGCTCATAGTGCCAACTCCCCATGTCAAGAATATCCTCCGTGTCCGAATCGACATAGGAAAGCATCGGGGGCAGCAGCTTCTGAAGGAGCACTGGAGGAGGCGGCCGATGAAGCTGGAGCTGGAGTAGAACTGGAACCGGAGGCAGAATGGAGGTCGGTGCGAGGCCTTTTGGAAGAAGCCTGCACCTCCCCCTCATGAGGACCCGGTGCCGAATCATCAGGGTCTCATGCCTCGTTTGGAAGGCTGAGCCTGAGACCGACACATGGCCTCCAGTTCTCGGATGCGCTTGCTGAAGGATCTCAATCTGGGCTTCCGATCTTTAACCTGGGCGGAGAGGCGGTCGTTCTGAGTCGTGTAGGATGACATAACGAAGGCATGTTCTGCCTCAGTAACGTAGCCCGGTATCGAGGTAGTTCGCCGAAGTCGGAGGGGCAAGTCTGAGAACGTCTTCGGTCTGACGGGGGATCGAGTCTCGGATGATGGGGCTGCCTCGGAGTGTTTACTCTTGATTCGCCGTTTGAGCTCGTAGAAGCTCCGTATCCCTGTCTTCTTGAAGCTTTCGTGACGCTTCAAGATCCGCCAATCTCTTTCTCTCCGTCTCGGCCAGGCTTTCTCCAGAGCCTCGACCCGCGCATCTCGAGCCCTGTTGGCTTCCTCCACCGCAAGTAACCTGGTTTGGACGACTTTTAGGATGTCGTCCGAATCCGTCGGACCTAAAAGTCCCGATGGTACAAGGGTGGTTTTAGAGACTTTGCTCGAGTCTGTCGGACCCTGTCCCGGTAGTACAACACCGGTGCCACTTGGGCTCCAGTTGTCGAGAAGAGTCCTACTGAGGTGCTCTCTCGGCCCTGATATCACGCTGGTATGATTGTTGACGGTCGTGTCAGGGCTTCCGGCGGATCCTCGAAGGGCGTCACCCGACGCACCAACTCTCCCCGTTCCGGCGGAGTCCCGTGGGATCTCCGCTTGTGGTACAATAGGTCGTGGCCTAATGATAGAGGGGATCGTAAACGTCCCGGGAAGTGGCTCTACGACTCTATGTGCAACAAGTGAAGTCGAGAGGTGGGGCAGTTCCTCTCTTATCTCAACACGGCAGACTCCGATTGAGTGGCCGGTGAAGTTGTGCTTGATCCCCGTGAGAGACTGCAACGACCATCTGTTGAGAGATGGTCGAGTGGCTGGGTGGGGCGTGCAAATGCGCTAGTTGGCTGCTAGCGTCTTGACCAGACACCGTAGGGTGCCCGGTCTCGGTGTGGGTTGCCTCTCTGTTGGATGGACTCGAGGTAAGGGGAACTTCCGTTTCTATCTATCGCAGCTCTTTCTCTTCGTCTGCATCCTGAAGCTGAGCCCAAAGCTCGCCTAATTGGACCTCAACATCTTCGGTCTCTTTTTCTCTTCTCTCTCTCTCCTTTTCTCCCCCTCTCTTTTTCCTCACTGTCTTTCTCCCCCAGCCGGTAGCAACCTCGGCCTCACCCTTTTTCCTCA
>JARYMX010000288.1:25000-36953 GCA_030169165.1 Centaurea solstitialis | reverse complement strand
ACCCTTCCCTTGGTTTTCACCGTCCCCTGGCCGAGAAAACCTAGGTGGCCCTTGGCCGAGTCCTCGTCCCGGTTGGGTTTCACGTCCCATGGCCCGGGGAGTCCTCGTCCCGGGTTGGTTTCACCGTGCCATGGCCGAGTACCTCGTGCCGGGGGCTTGGTTTCCCGTTGGCCCCAGGGCCCGGAAACTCGTTTTTGGCTTGGTTTCACCGTCCATGGCCGAGTACCTCGTGCTTGGTTTGGTTTCCCCGAGCAGGCCCGGTCCCGTCCCTTTGGGCTTGGTTTCACCGTGCCGGCGAGTAATGTGCCTTGGTTGGTTTCACCGTCCTTGGTTTGGTTTCTGCGTCCAGGGCCCGAGTAACTCGTGCCTTGGCTTGGTTTCACCGTGCCATCCCCGAGTACCTGTGCCTTGGTTTGGGTTTCCCCTTTCCATGGTTTGGTTTCTGCGTGCCGGGCCGAGAAACTGGCCCTTTGGCTTGGTTTCACGTGCCTGGCCGGTACCTCGTGCCTTGGTTGGTTTCCCCGAGCAGGGCCCGAGTACCTCGTGCCTTGGTTGGTTTCACCGTGCCCTGCGAAAAACTCGTGCCTTGGCTTGGTTTCACGTGCCTGGCTTGGGTTTCGCGTGCCATGGCCGGTAACTCGTGCCTTGGTTGGTTTCACCGTGCCAGGGCCCGAGTCCCTCGTCCCTTGGCTTGGTTTCACCGTGCTTTGGGCCTATTTTTCGTGCACGTCGTGGTTTTTTTTGCCCGGCTTGGTTTTAGATGGCGTGCCTATTCAAAAAATTAGATAGAAAAAAATTTCAATTTTATCTGTCATTAGCTTTTGTTCAAAATTATATTAGGGGGGTGTAGTGTGTCTGCCAAGGGGCACACTGGTGGGGGATCAGTTGTAGTGGTCGGGATCAGTTGCTAGTCGGTCGGGATCAGTTGCTGTCGGTTGGAATGGTTGCTTTTTGGCGGGATCCGTTGCTAGTCGGTCGGAATTCTTTGTGGTCGGTTTTGGGGGGAATCGGTTGCTTTTTGGTGGAATCGGTTGCTTGTCGGTGGGAATGGGTCGGTTCCTTTTGGTGGGAATGGGGAGACGGTTGCTGTTGTCCTTTTCCCTTACTACGTTGGTTGCGCCGTGATGCCAGTACCCATTGCTAGAAAGATTTGGTGATGTAGGCGTCCCCCGGTAGGGTTTGGTTCGATGGTGGGTTGAGATTTGTTATTTTCGATGTTCGGTGCTTTTCTGGGGGTGTTTTGGCTTTTGGTGGTTGTTGCCCTTTTTGGTTTGGGGGGGGTTGTACTGTTGGGGGTTTTCGGGAATTCGACCGGGGAGGTGCATGAGGGGGTGTTTTGGTTTGTTACCGTGGATGGGTTTGCTTGCGCACACGTTCACGCGCATCCCTCTTCGTTTTGCGTAAAAGATTTGATTGCTTGACTTTTTGTGGGTTTCCGGGTTTTGGGCTCCCTAATTATGGTAACGTGGGGGTCTTACGATTTAACATTTTTTAGGTCGTTCAGCGGGGGGGGAAAAACAAGAAGGGGTTTTTTGTGATCCCCCCAAGATGTTGTGTTTGCAACAATGTGTGGCCTATGAGCATCTTTTGGTTCTGCTCGGAATTGGGGGGGCTTGGGTCTTATAAGATCTTCTATGCCTTTTTTAAGGTTCTCGCTTCCCCAAAAAACGATTGCCTTGTTGGCTTGTCCTTTCTTGGTGGGCTACGTGAAGGGATGCTCCCTGGTTGATCCTCCCAGTAGTATTTGTTGTCCAAAAGGTTAAGCCTTGCATGTGAAAGTATGAACAAATTCAGATGTAAAACTGCAAAATGGCTATTAAATAGTTAAGTTTTTTTTGATGGTCCCTGCTCTGGATCCCGTAGTAATTCTAGAGCAAATTTCGGCAACCCCCCCGCCCGGAAGGGATGATTTATTAGTAAAAGGTCGACGGGGGCTTGCCCTTTGTGCGTGATTCATGATAACTCGACGGTCGCCGGCCCTCGTGGGGGCGAGCTTTCATTAAAATTTTGCCCTATCAACTTCGGGGTTTAGGATAGTGGCCTACTATGGTGGTGGGGGGACGGAGAATTGGGGTTCGATTCCGGGGGGACCCTGAGAAAGGCTCCACACCCAAAGGGAAAGGCAGCGGCGCGCAAATTACCCAACCCTGACACGGGGAGGTAGGACAAAAATAACAATCCCGGGGTCAAAGGTCTGGTAATTGGAATGGTACAATCAAAAACCCCTTTTAACGAGGATCCATTGGAGGGAAAGTCTGGGTTCCCAGCGCCGGGAAATTCCAGTCCAATAGGAATTTAAGTTGTTCATTTTTAAAAAGTCGTATTTGGCTTTGGGTTGGGGGGGCCGGTCCGCCTTTAGGTGTGCCGGTTTACTCTCCTTCTGCGGCGATGCGTCCTGGCCTTAATTGGCCGGGTGTCCCTCGGCGCTGTTCTTTAAAAAATTAGGTGCTAAAAAGAAACCCTACGCTTGTATAATTAGCATGGGATAACATCTTTGGATTTCGGTTTTATTACGTTGGCCTTCGGGTGGGGTTAATGATTAACAGGGAAGTGGGGGCATTCTTTTCTGTCAGAGGTGAAATTCTTGGATTTATGAAAAACGAAAACTGCGAAAGCATTTGCCCGGGATGTTTTCATTAACAAGAACGAAGTTGGGGGGTCGAAAGGAAACAGTTTCCCCTCCTAGTCTAACCAAACGTGCCGACCAGGGTTTAGCGGTGTTGTTTTTGGACTCCGCTGGACCTTTTGGAAATCAAAGTTTTTGGGTTCGGGGGGGGGGTATGGTCGCAAGGGTGAAACTTAAAGGGAATTGACGGAAAGGGCACCACCAGGAGTGGAGCCGCGGGTTAATTTGATCAAAACGGGGAAACTTACCCGGTTTAGACTTGTAGGATTTACAGATGAGAGCTCTTTTTTGATTCTTGGGTGGGGGTGCTGGCCTTCTTTGTTTGGGGGAGGATTTGTTGGTTAATTCCCTTAACGAACGAGACCTCAGCCTGCTAACTGCTATGTGGGGGTTTCCCCCCCAGGCCCCGTTTTTAGGGGACTTGGCTTTTGGCCCCCCGGAAGTTTGAGGCAATAACAGGTTGTGATGCCTTAGTGTTCTGGGGCACGCCGCTACCTGATGTTTCAAAGGTATATAGCCTGGCCGACAGGCCGGGAAAAATCTTTGAAATTTCATCGTGATGGGGTTAGATCATTGCAATTGTTGGTCTTAAAGGGAATTCCCGTAAGCGGAGTCATCAGCCGGTTTATAGTCCCTGCCCTTTGTACACACCGCCGTCGCTCCTACCGATTGAAAGGTCCGGTGAAGTGTTAGGATCGCGGCGACGTGGGGGTTCGCGCCGGCGAGTCGCGGGATTCCACTGAACCTTATCATTTAGAGGAAGGGAAGTCGTAAAAAGGTTTCCCTAGGTGAACCTGCGGAAGGATCATTGTCGAAGCCTCACGCGAAGACCCCCTTGAACATGTTTTAATCAAATCGGGGTCGTGGGTTTTGGTGTGAGCCTGCCCCCCGATGCTTGCTGCATGCGTTCAACGTGCCTATATAGGCATGGGGGGTGTTTTTTGGGGGACAAAAACAAAACCCCGGGCCGGGGTGGCCAAAAGGGAAAAAAAAAACCAAGAAGGGGGGGTCTCGGTTGCCCCGTTTTCGGTGTGCCGGGGTCGCGACCTCTCATTACCATAAACGACTCTCGGCAACGGTATTCGGCTCCGCATCGATGAAAAACGTAGCAAATGCGATACTTGGTGGAATTGCAGAAACCCTGAACCATCGGTTTTGAACGCAAGTTTTCGCCCCCAAAACCATTTGGCCCCCAGGGGAGTCTGCCTGGGGCAGCTCGCTCCCCAGACCATCCTCCCCCTGGACGTCTGGTTGGGACGGAGACGGTTTTTCCCGTGCCAATGGTGCGGTTTGGGCCCAAAAAGGGTCCCCTTTGGCGGGGGCAGGCTAGGGTGGTTGTTAAAGGCCTTCGTTGAGCTTTGTGATGTAGAGAGTTGCTGCTAAGACCCTAATGTGTTGTTTAAAAGATGCTTCGACCGCGCCCCCCGGTCAGGGGGACTACCGTAGTTTAAGCATATCAATAAGCGGAGGAAAAGGAAACTTACAAGGATTCCCCTAGAAAACGGCGAGCAAACCCCGGGGTTTTGCCCGTTTTGAAAATGGGGCGGCCTCGTTTTTCGAATTGTAGTCTGGAAAGAAGCGGCCTCAGCGGGCGGCCCGGGGCCCCAAGCCCCCTGGAAGGGGGCGCCAGAGGGGGTGAGACCCCCCGTCGTCCCCGGCCCTGTCGCCCCCCGGGCCCCGTGTCTGCGATTTCGGGTTGTTTGGGAATGCCCCCCAATTGGGCGGAAAATTTCCGTCCAAGGCTAAATCCCGGGCCCGTGAGACCGTTAGAAAACAAGTACCGGGGGAAAAAGATAAAAAGGATTTTGGGAAAAGGAGTAAAAGGGGTGCTTGAAAATGGTTGGGGAGGGAAGGGGGATGGGGGCCGGGGGATGGCCCCGGGTGGATGTGGGAAACGGCGGACCCGGCCCCGCCGATCAAATGGGGGGTTTGGAAAGGGTTTGCGGATTGGTGCGGGGCCCCAAACCCCCGGGGTTTGTTGATTTTTGCCGGGTGGGGGATGCCTCGGTCGTTCGGGGTTTGGGCAGCGCGCCCCGTTAGGGGTTTGCTTCGGAAACCTGCCGCCCCTTTGGCCCGGCCTGCGGGCCCCCCATTCGGCCCCGTCTTGAAACACGGGACCAAGGGTCTGAATGTGGGGCGGGGTAAAAGGGGGTAAAGTAAACCCCCCAAGGCGCAAGGAAGCTTTTGGCGGGATCCCCCTATTGGGGGGCACCCCCCGAAGCCCTTGATCTTCTGAAAAGGGGTTTTGGGAGGTGAGCATGCCGGTGGGCCCGAAAGAGGGTTTGAACTTTCCCTGAGGGGGGCCCGAAGCCAGGGAAAACTCTGGGGGGAGGCCCCCCGCGTTTATGACGTGAAAAATCGTTGGGTTGTTTGGGGGTTTTTGGGGCGGAAAGAAAATTTCCCGAAATTTTCTAGTAGGGGTTTTCCCTCAAAATTTTCCCCTTCAGGATAGCTGGAGCCCGGGTCCCGGGGGGTTCTATGGTTTTAAAAGCAAAAATGATTAGGGGCATGGGGGGGGCAACCCCCTTTCGACCTATTCTCAAATTTTAAAATTTAGGTGGACGGCGGGGGCTGCTTCTTTGACCCGGGCCCAGGGAAAATCGAGAGCCCAAAGGGGCCATTTTTGGTAAGCAAAATGGCGTTTTGGGGGGAGAACCGGGGGAAGGGGGGGTTTTGGGTTTCCCAAAGCGCAAAAACCCTAGAACCCCACAAAGGGGGTTGGTCGATTAAGACGGGCGGGACGGTGGTCATGGAAGTCGAAACCCGCTAAGGAGTTTTGTAACAACTCACCTCCCGAATAAAATTTGCCGAAAAGGGGAGGGCCCCTTTAAGGCGGGGGGACCTCCCCCCCCGGCCGTCGGGGCAAGTGCCAGGCCCGATGGTAGGGAGGGGCGGCGGCCCCCTGCAAAACCTTGGGGGTGAGCTGGGGGGGAGGGGCCCTTTCGGTGGGATTTTGGGTTGGTAGTAGAAAAATATTCAAATGAGAACTTTAAAGGGCCCGGAAGAGGGGAAAGGTTCCATGTGACGGCACTTGCAAATGGGGTTAGTCGATCCTAAGAGACGGGGGAAAACCCGTCAGATTGCGCGTTTCGCGCGGGGCTTCGAAGGGGGAAAGGGTTAAAAATTTTCCCGAACCGGGGGGGTGGCGGCGACGGGAACCCTTTTTGGGAGTCCGGGGGGACGTCGGCGGGGGCCTCGGGAAGATTATCTTTTCGGGTTTTAAAAGCCTTTCCCCCCTGGAAACGACTCAGTCGGAGGTTGGGTCCAGCGGCTGGAAGGAAGGGCCCCCAAATCGGCGCGGGGTTCCCATGCGGCCCCCCGGCGGGCCCCTTTAAAAAAAAGGAGGAAAACCCAGGTTTCCTCCCCCGCCCGGTCGTACTCATAACCGCATTTAGGTCTCAAGGGGGAACGCCCTGGTCGATGGAACAATTTTAGGCAAAGGGAAATCGCAAAATGGATCCGTAACCCCGGGAAAAAAGGGTTGGCCTTTAGGGGTGGGACGGGGGTCCCAGTCCCGAACCCCTCGGCTGTCGGCGGAAATGTCGAGCCTTTCTTTTGCGGCGGGCGGGTGCCGGTTTCCCGGGCCCGGGGGGCGGACTGGGGGGAAAGGCCTCTTGGGGGCCTTCCCCGGGGGTCGAAAAACCAACTCAGAAAATGGTTTTTGGAAAAAGGGGGAAACCCACTGTTTTAAATTAAAAAAAAAGGGATTTCGTGGGTCCCTGCGGATGCTAAGCAAGGGGTTTTTTCCCAGTGCTTGGGAAAGTCAAAGTGGGAAAAAAATTTTAACCAAGCGGGGGTAAACGGCGGGAGTTTAAAAAAAGACTTATTAAATTTGCCAATGCCTCGTCATTTAAATTTGTGCCCCGCTTTAATGGATTTAAAGAGATTCCCATGTCCCTGTTTATATCCAGCGAAACCAAGCCAAGGGAACGGGGTTGGCAGAATCAGCGGGGAAAGAAGGGCCCCGTTTTAGCTTGACCTTTGTCCGACTTTGTGAAATGAATGAAAAGGTTTTAGTATAAATGGGGGCTTCGGGCGGGAAAAAGGGAAAAACCACTTTCTTTTAAGTTTTTTTACTTTTTTTCCGTTTAATCGGGGAAAAACGGGGCAATGCCCCTCTTTTTTGGAAAAAGGGTTGCCTGGGGGGGCCGATCCGGGCGGAAGACATTTTTCAGGTGGGGGAAATTTGGCTGGGGGGGGGCACATCTGGTTTTAAAAAAAAAACGCAGGGTTTTCCCAAGATGAAACTCAACGAGAAAAAAAAATCTGGGGTGGAAAGAAGGGTTTTTTAAAAACTCTTTTTATTCTGATTTCCAGTAAGAATAAAGAACCCTGAAAGCGTGGCCCAAAAGATCCCTTTAAAACCTTCGGGGGAAATTTTAAGCTAGAGGGTGTCAGAAAAGTTTTTACAGGGGGTAACTGGTTGTGGCAAACCAAGCGTTCATAAGGGGCGTTCTTTTTGATCCTTCGATGTGGTTTCCTATCAATTTTTGAAAACAGAATTCACCAAGTGTTGGATTTTTCACCCCCCAAAAGGGACGTGAGTTTGGGGGGTTTGGGCCGTGTGAGAAAAGGTTAGTTTTTTCCCTACTGATACTTTTGGGGGCAAATAGTAATTCAACCCAGTCGAGGGGGAAACCCTTTTATTGCCCCAATTGGGCATCGCGCTTGGGTTTAAAAAACAAATGGGCGGGAAACTTTCCGTGCGTGGATTTTGACCCGAAAGCCTCCCAAGTCCCGGGGGAAAAAAAAAAAAAAAAAAAGGGGGGAGAAGCGAAAAAGTGTGCCCCCCGTGTTTGCCGACCAGCAGTTTGGGGGCCTTTGGCCCCCCAAAAGGAGTTGTCGTTTGGGCCCAAACCCCTGCCCACGGGGGAGTCGTGCGGGCCCCCAAAGAAATACAAAAACCAATTTTAAGCGGCGGGTAGAAACCTTTGCGAGACTTAAATTTCGCAGGGGTATTGTAAGGGCCCGATTTGGGGGTTTCTGCCTACGATCCACTGAGATTTTAGCCCCGCGTCGCTCAGATTCGTCCCTCCCCCCCAAAAACACTTCTCCTTTCAAATTTTTTCTTTACCCCCTTTTTCCCCAGGTGAGTCCCCCTACTTAGGAAAAATGCAACCTTTTAAAAAAAAAAAAATTTATCCTTCCCTTTCCAAGCCAAATTAAAGGCCCTGGCCCCTTTGGGTTTTTGAGTCGGGGGCAAGCCAAATCAGGCCATGGGCCCTTTGGGCCCTCCCCAAACCAAATTAGGCCCAAACCTTGATCCGAAAAAGCAAAATCGGCCAAGCCTTGGTTTCCCTTTTTTCGGAACAAGCCAAAAACAGGGCCCAAACCCTTTGGGGGCCTTTATCGTAAGAAGCAAAATCAGGCCATGCCTTGGTGCCTTTATGGAAAAGCCCCAAACCCGGCCCTGGTGCTTGAGTGGCACAAGCCAAAAACAGGCCATGCCTTGGTTCCTTGGGGTCGGGACAAGCCAAATCAAAAGCCATGCCTTTGGTGCCTTGATCGGAACAAGCCAAACCAGGGGCCTGGTGCCTTGAGCGGCACAAGCCAAACCCGGGGCCCTGGCCTTGGTGGGCCCCAAACCCCAAATTTAGGGCCCTGCCTTGGTGTCCAAGCCAAAATTAAGGGGCCCAAACCTTGATCAGAAAAAAGCAAAAAAAACATGCCAAGCCAAACCCTTTGGGGCCTTGGGGGCGGAACAAGCCAAATCAGGCCAAGCCTTGGTGCCTTGATGTAAGAAGCAAAAAACAGGCCATTTCCCTTTGGGGCCTTGGGTGTGCCAAGCCAAATCAGGCCAAAACCTTGGTGCCTTGATCCGAAAAGGGGGGGCCAACCAAAACAGGGGCCGCCTTGGTTTCCTTGGCTGGAAAAAAGGCCAAACCCCGGGCCAAATTGGCCCCCTTTTGGGGCCCCTTTATTTGTGCCAAGCCCCAAAACAGGCCAAGCCTTGGGGCCTTGATTCTGAAAAAAAGAGAAACAAAAAATTTCCAGGCCAAAAAGGGTTGGGGTTTTCCGTGGATTTCCGGTGAAGAAGCAAAATGAGGCCATTTTTCCCCTTTTGCCAAGCCAAATAAAGGCCCCTGCCTTGGGTTTCCTTGATCGGCCCAAACCAAATCAGGCCCCAAACCTTGGTTTCCTTGATCGTAAGAAGCTTAAAATTAAAAAAAATTAGGGGCCTTTTGGGCCTTTTGGGGCCTTGATCGGAAAAAAGCCCCAAAACAGGCCCAAACCTTGGGGTCGGGTGGGCCCCCGCCTTCCCCAAAAACAGGGCCCGCCTTGGGTTCCTTGGTCGGAAAAAAAACCAAATTGGAAATTTTGCCATTCTTGAAAAACCGGGACCGGTTCCGTGGGAAAAAAAAGGGGGCCAAACAAAACCCGCCCCCGGAGGGAAACCCCGATTTTTTCCCGGGCCCGGTTCCTCCTAGTAGTTGGGTCATGAAGCCCACGCAAAGTTTCGTCCAAGACGTGTCCCTTTGGTTGGGTTTCCCAAAAATTTTTTATAGATGGAAAAAAAAAATGTTTGTTTCCCGTCACTTAGCTTTTTGTTCATAAGGTATATTTTTGGGGGGGGCCATGGGGTCTGTTTCCCCCGACCGTGGCCAAGGAAGGCCATAGGCCATGGCATGCTGAGGTCTAAGTCGCTCATTGGATCGCCTAGCATGCCAAGCCCGCACGCGTGCCCGTTGCCTAGATCGTCCCTCGTCGCCCTACGCGTGCCCGTTGCTTAGATCGTCCCTCGTCGCCAGCACGCGTGCCCCGTCCCTTGATTCGTCGCCCATTTCTCGCACCGCGGCTTGGTTCCCCTCACCGTTGGCCGAGAATCCTCATGCATGGCTTGGTTTCATCATGCAAAGTTTCGCCGAAAACGAAGTACGTTTGCTGGGTCATACATGGCTCGAAGGCCATCCGATACGCCCGACCTCGGAAACCGAAAGTTCCTGCCCGGATCACCCTAAAAAAGGTTCACGGAGCCCCCGCAAAGTTTCATCCAAAACGGAGTCCGTTTGGTGGGGTATCGAACTTACTCCCTAAAAAGCCGTCCCGACACGTCCCCCCCCCCCCCGGGTAAAATCCCGACCCCAAAAACCGGGAACTTTCTGCCCGGACCTCCTAAACATTTTCACGGACCCCAACGAAAAGGTTTGGGGCCAAAGGGAGCCCGGGGGGGAGGGTTTTCCAAAGGGGAATGCCTAAAAGCCGTCCGCCGCCCAACCCCCGGGCCCCGGAAAATTCCCGACCCCAAAAACCTTTTTTCCTCCCCGGACCCTCCTAAACATCCCCCAGGGAAACACCACGCAAATTTTTCCTTTCAAAAGGGAGTCCTTTTGAGGGGGGTTTCCCAAAAATTTGGTCCGAACCGTCGGGGAAAAGCCCAAACCCCGGGGCCCCGGGGGGGGGGGGGGGGGGCCCCCCCGACCCCCCAACCGTTTTTTTCCGGCAGGGATCCCCAAAAGGCCCAAGGAGCACCATGCAAAGTTTCGTCCCAAACGGAGTCCGTTTGCTTGGGTTTTAAAAAATTATATAGAGGGAAAAACCCCAAGTTTCTTCCGCACTTAGCTTTTTTTTCAAAGGGTTTTTTAAGGGGGACCATTGGGTCTGCTCCCCCCGCCCGTGGCCCGACCAACCCTTGGGCCCGGGTTTGCATAAGGTAGGACGCCCGGGCCTTTGCATACCAAGCCCGCACTTTTTCCCCCGTTGCCTAAAATGGGCCCCTTTTCCCCGAAAAGCCCCCCCCCGTCCCGTCCCCTTTCCCTGGGCCCCAAATGGCCTGGTTTCCCCGTGCCGGGGGCTTCCAGTACCTCGTGCCTTGGCTTGGTTTCACCTGCCTGGCCGGAAACCCCCGGCCTAGATGGGCCCTCATTCCCGCAAGGGGGCCCCCGTCCCGTGATGGGCCCCGGGGGCCTCGGCCAGGGCCGGGGTTTCACCGTCCATGGCCGGGTTTTCCACCGTCCCGGGGGCCCCTGGTTTCCCCCGTGCCAGGGCCTAGATGGGCCATGGTTTTGGTTTTCACCGTGCCATGGCATGCCTAGATGGGCCCTGGGCCCCCGCAAGGGGGCCCCCGGGCCCGTGATCGTACCCCTTTCACCCCTTTGGTTGGGTTTCACCGTCCAGGGCTTCGAGTACCTCGTGCCATGGTTTGGTTTTTCACCGTGCCATGGCTTCGAGACCTCCCCTTTGGGCTTGGTTTCCCCGGGTCCCATGGCCGGTCCCTCGTCCAAATGGTTTGGGGTTTTCCCACCGTCCCCATGGCCGGAGAAACCTCGTGCCTTGGCTTGGTTTCACCGTCCCCATGGCCGAGTACCTCGGGCCGGGTTTGGGTTTCCCCACCTTTGCCAGGCCGGTACCTCTGTTTTGGTTTTGGTTTCCCCGGCCCAGGGCCGAGAACCGGGCCTTGGTTTGGGTTTTCACCGTGCCAGGGCCCGGGGCCCTCGTGCCGGGTTTGGGGTTTCACCGGGCCAGGCCCGAGTACCTCGTGCCTGGTTTGGGTTTTCCCCGGCCGGGCCGGGGTACTGTGCCATGGCGGTTTTCCCCGGGCCGGGCCCTTGGCCCTTGGTTTTGGTTTTTTCACCGACCCCATGGCCAAAAAAACCTCGTCCTTTGGGTTTTGGTTTAAAACCGGGGCCCAAATGGCCGAGTACCTCGGGCCTTGGTTTGGGTTTCCCCGGGCCCCCATGGCCGAGTACCTCGTGCCGGGTTTGGGTTTCATTTTTTGGGGGTTTTTTTTTTTTCCCCTTTGCCTTGGGGGGGGACCTCGTGCCTTGGCGGGGGTTTCCCCGTCCCAGGGCCCCGAGTACCTCGGGCCTTGGTTTGGGTTTTCCCCCAGGCCCAACCCGGGTTCCCCGGGCCCGGGTTTTTAAGGGGGCCCCGTGCCTTGGCTTGGTTTCACCGTGCTGGGGGGGTTTGTCCGGTTTGGCCCGGGGGCCGGGGCCGGGTAACTGTCCCTTTGGGTTTGGGTTTCACCCGTGCCAGGGCCCGAGTACCTCGGGGCCTTGGCTTGGTTTCCCCCCCGTGCCAGGGCTTGGTTTCTGTTTTGCCATGGCCGAGTAACCTTTCCCTTTGGGTTTGGGTTTCACCGTGCCATGGCCGGTACCCGTCCCGGGCGGGGGGTTTCACCGAGCATGGCCGAGTACCTCGGGCCTTGGCTTTTTTTAAACCGTGCCCTGGCCGAGTAACTGGGGCCCTTTGGGCTTGGTTTAAACCGTCCCATGGCTTGGTTTCGGCGTGCCAGGGCCGGTAACTCGTCCCTTTGGGCCCTTGGTTTCACCCGTCCGGGCCCGGGAGTCCTCGTGCCGGGTTTGGTTTCCCCGGGCATTGGCCTAGTTT
>JARYMX010000288.1:5000-12500 GCA_030169165.1 Centaurea solstitialis | reverse complement strand
GGCGAGCGCCCCGGTCGGATGTGGAACGGGGGAGAGCCGGTCCGCCTCGACTCGGGGGGTGGCCGGGTGCGGATTGGTGCGGGGGCCCAAAACCCCCGGGCTGTTGATATGCCTGGGAGATGCCGTCGCGTCGATGTGGGTTGGGCGCGCGCGCCGTTACGGCGGGTTTTTTCGGCACCTGCCCTCCTGGCACCGGCCTGCGGGCACCCCATTGGGCCCTCTTGAAACACGGACCAAGGGAGTCTGACAGGGTGTGCGAGTCAAGGGGTGATAAACCCGCAAGGCGCAAGGAAGCGATTGGCGGGATCCCCCTAGGGGGGTTTGCACCCCCGCCGACCTTGATCTTCTGAAAAGGGGTTCGGTGGAGCATCCCGTCGGGACCCGAAAAGATGGTGAACTATCCCTGAGGGGGGGCGAAGCCAGAGGAAAAACTCTGGTGGAGGCCCGCAGCGATACTGACGGCAAATCGTTCGTCTGACTTGGGATAGGGGCAAAAAAAACCCTTTGGGCGGAGGGGGGCCCGGACGGGGGGGATTTTGGGTTTGGGTAGTAGCAAATATTCAAATGAGAACTTTGGGGGGCCGAAGGGGGGGAAAGGTTAAATGGGGAACGGCACTTGCACGGGGTTTTTATCGACCCTTTAAGAGCGGGGGAAAGCCCCGTCAGATAGCGCGTTTCGCGGCGACCCTTAAAAAGGGAATTTTTTTTAAAATTCCTAAACCCGGGGAAACCGTGGGGGCCCGGGAGGGGAAACCCGTTAGGGGGCCCGGGGGGAACGTCGGGGGGGGGGTCGGGAAGGTTATTTTTTTGTTTAACCCCCTTCCCCCACCCCGGGAAACGACTCAGTCGGGGGTTTAGGGTCCACCCGGTTGGAAAGGGCCCACCCCCGCGCCCCGGTGTCCGATAGGCCCCCGGGGGGCCCCTTTTGAAAATCCGGGGGCCCCCGGGGGGCCCCCCCGGGCCCCGGTGAAATCTTTAAACCGGGCATAGGTCCCCAAAGGGGTTGAAACACCCTTGGGGCCGATGGAAAATTTTGGAAAAGGGAAGTGGGCCCAAAAAAGGGAAACCCGAAAACCTCGGGAAAAGGATTGGGCTTGGGGGGGGCTGGGCAGGGGGGGGGCCCCGGGTCCAAAACCCGGCCCGCTGCGGCGGTCTGTTTGGGGTGTTTTCCCACGGGGGGGAGGGGGGTCCCCGCGTTGGGGCCCGGGGGGGACGGGATGGGAACGGCCTTTGGGGGGCCCTTTCCCCGGGGGGCGTCGAACAGCCAACAGAAATGGTACGGACAAGGGGAATCCCATTTTAATTAAAACAAAGCATTGCGATGGGGCCCTGGGATGCTAAAGCAATGTGATTTTGCCAGTGCTTGAATGGCAAAAATGAAGAAATTCAAACCCAAAGGGGGGGTAAACGGCGGGGGGGTAACTTTTGACTCTCTTAAGGTTTGCCAAATGCCGTATCTAATTAAATGACGGGGCATGAATGGATTAAGGGGGATTTTTCCCCCTTTTCCCCCTCATATCCAAGGGGAAACCACAGCCAAGGGAAGGGCCCTTTGGGAGAAAACGGGGGGGAAAAAGACCGTTGAGCTTGGGGGCCCAGTCCCCATTTGGAAATGATTGAGAGGTGTAGTATAAGTTTGGGGGGCCTTGGGCGGGAAAATGAAATTTCCACTACTTTTTTTGTTATTTTACTTATTTGTGATCGGGGAAACGGGGCAATGCCCCTCTTTTTGGACCCAAAGGGGTTGCCTCGGGGGGCGGATCCGGGCGGGGAAAACATTGTCAGGTGGGGGTTTTTGGGTGGGGCGGCACATCTGTTTTTAAAAATAACGCCGGTTTTTCCTAAGATGAGCTCAACGGGGAACCGAAATTGTGTGGGAAAAGAAGGGGGGAAAGCTCGTTTTTATTCTGGGTTTCCAAATACGAATACGAAACCGTGGGAAAACGTGGCCTAACGTTTCCCTTTTGGGCCCTTTGGAAAATTTTAAGTTGAGGGTCAGAAAAGTTTTTTACGGGTTAAAATGGCTTGTGGCAGCCCAAACGTTCATAGCGCCCTTGCTTTTTGATCCTTCGATGTCGGTCCTTTTTATCATTGTGAAAAAGGAAAATTTACCAAGTGTTGGAGGTTACCCCCAATAGGGGGCGTGAAATGGGTTTAGACCCTTGGGGAGACAGGTTAGTTTTTACCTACTGATGGGAAAATGTCCAAAAGAATTCAACCCAGTCGAGAGGAACCGGGTTTATTTTGCACAATTTTCATCGGCTTGGTTTTAAAAGCCCTGGCGCGAAGCTACCCTGCGGGGATTATGACTGAAAAGCCCCTTTAAATCAGAATCCGGGCCCAGAAGCGACGCGTGGGGCCCCCCGCCTGTTTGCCCGGGCCGCAGTAGGGGCCCCGGCCCCCAAAGGCCCTGTTTGTTGGCCAAAACCCCTTTCGGGGCGGCGATGTCGGGCCCCCATGAAGTAAAATTTTCCCATCAAGCGGCGGGTTAGAATCCTTTGCAGACGACTTAAATACGCGACGGGGGTATTGTAAGTGGCAGAGTGGCCTTGCTCCCACGATCCACTGAGATTCAGCCCTGCGTCGCTCAGATTCGTCCCTCCCCCCAAAACACTTCTCCTTTCATTCTTTCCTCTACCCCTTTTGCCCGAGGCTCGGCCCCATACTTAGAGAAATATCGCAAACAACTTTGAAAAAAATACATGTATCCTTCTTGCAAAAGCCAAATCAGGCCATGCCTTGGTTCCTTGAGTCGGGACAAGCCAAATCAGGCCATGCCTTGGTCGTCCAAGCCAAATCAGGCCAAGCTTGATCAGAAAAAGGGGAAAATCAGGCCAAGCCTTGATCGAACAAGCAAAATAGGCCAACCCTTGGTGCCTTGGTCGGAACAAGCCAAATCAGGCCAAGCCTGGTGCCTTGATCTTTAAGAAGCAAAATCAGGCCATGCCTTGGTGCCTTGATCGGAACAACCCAAAACCCAGGCCATGGTGCCTTGAGTCGGCACAAGCCAAATCAGGCCATGCCTTGGTTCCTGAGTGGGACAAGCCAAATCACGCCATGCCTGGTGCCTTGATCGGAAACAAGCCAAACCAGGCCATGGTGCCTTGAGTGGGGCACAAGCGAAATCGGGCCCCATGCCTTGGTCGTCCCAAGCCAAATCGGGCCCATGCCTTGGTCGTCCCAAGCCAAATCAGGCCAAGCCTTGATCAGAACAAGCAAAATCATGCCAAGCCAAGCCTTGGTGCCTTGGTCGGAACAACCCAAAATCAGGCCAAGCCTTGGTGCCTTGATCGTAAGAAGCAAAATCAGGCCATGCCTTGGTGCCTTGATCGTGCCAAGCCAAATCAGGCCAAGCCTTGGTGCCTTGATCGGAACAACCCAAATTCGGGCCATGCCTTGGTTGGGCCTTGATCGGAAAAGCCAAATCAGGCCATGCCTTGGTGCCTTGATCGTGCCAAGCCAAATCAGGCCAAGCCTTGGTGCCTTGATCGTAAGAAGCAAAATCAGGCCAAAGGCTTGGTGCCTTGATCGTAAGAAGCAAAATGAGGCCGTGCCTTGCCAAGCCAAATCGGGCCCATGCCTTGGTGCCTTGATCGGAACAAGCCAAATCAGGCCAAGCCTTGGTGCCTTGATCGTAAGAAGAAAAAAATCAGGCCATCCCTTGGTGCCTTGATCGGAACAAAGCAAAATCAGGCCAAGCCCTTGGTCGTGCCAAGCCAAATATCAGGCCATGCCTTGGTGCTTGGTCGGAGCAAGCCTAAGTTTGCATCCCTTGAGTGGGGGACCGTCGTGATAAGTCCAACGCCATCCCGACCCCGGAAACCGATTTTTTCTGCCCGGATCCTCCTAGTAGGATGCTCTATGAAGCCCCACGCAAAGTTTCGCCCAAGACGATGTCCTTTTGGGTTGGGTTTCAAAATTATGATAGATGGAAAAAAACAATGTTTGTTCCTGTACTTAGCTTTTTGTTCATAAGGTATTATAGGGGGGACATGGGGTCTGTTCCCCCCGCCCTGTGGCCAAGGAAGCCATAGGCCATGGCATGCTGAGGTCAAAGTCGCTCATTGGATTCGCCTGCATGCCAAGCCCCGCACGCGTGCCCGTTGCCTAGATCGTCCCTCGTCGCCCCTCGCGTGCCGTTGCCTAGATCGTCCCTCGTCTCCAGCACGCGTGCCCCGTCCCTTGATCGTGCCCATTTCTCGCACCGCGGCTTGGTTACCCTCACCGTTGGCCGAGAATCCTCATGCATGGCTTGGTTTCATCATGCAAAGTTTCGCCGAAACGAAGTACGTTTTGCTCGGGTCATACATGGCTCAAAGGCCATCCCGATACGCCCGACCTCGGAAACCGAAAGTTCCTGCCGGATCCATCCTAATACATGTTCACGGAGCACCCCCAAAGTTTCATCCAAAACGGAGTCCCTTTGGGCGGGTATCGAACTTACATGCCTCAAAAGCCGTCCCGACACGTCCAGCCCGGGCCCCGGTAAAATTTCCCCACCCCGAAAAAAACCCGGAACTTTCTGCCCGGATCCTCCTAATACATGTTCACGGAGCACCACGGGAAAGTTTCGTCCTAAACGGAGTCCGTTTGAGCCGGTTTCCAAGTTACATGCCTCAAAAGCCGTCCCCGACACGTCCAACCCCGGGCCCGGTAAAATCCCGAAACCCGGAAAACGGATTTTCCTGCCGGTTTCCCCCTAATACATGTTCACGGAGCACCCCGCAAAGTTTTTGTTCAAAACGGAGTCCGTTTGAGCCGGTTTCCAAAAATTTTGGGCCGAACCGTCGCGAAAAGTCCAACGCCGGCCCCGGGGGCCCTCCCGACCCGCACACCGAATTTTTCGGCATGGATCCTCCTAACATATGTCCAAGGAGCACCATGCAAAGTTTCGTCCCAAACGGAGTCCGTTTGCTTGGGTTTTCAAAATTATGATAGATGGAAAAAAACCCAATGTTTCTTCCTGTCACTTAGCTTTTTGTTCATAAGGGTATATAAGGGGGACCATTGGGTCTGCTCCCCCCCGACCTGTGGCCCGACCAAGCCATAGGCCCTGGTAGCATAAGGTAGGACGTCCGCCTTGCATACCAAGCCCAGCACGGTGCCCGTTGCCTAGATCGTCCCCCGTTGCCCGTAAGGTGCCCCGTCCGGACCCGTTCCTCGTGCCATGGGCCTGGTTTCACCGTGCCATGGCTTCCAGTACCTCGTGCCATGGCTTGGTTTCACCGTGCCATGGCCGAGTAACTCGTGCCTAGATCGGCCCTCATTGCCCGCAAGCGTGCCCGTCCCGTGATCGTCGCCCTCGTTCCTCGTGCCATGGCCTTGGTTTCACCGTGCCATGGCTGGTTTCCACCGTGCCATGGCCTGGTTTCACCGTGCAATGGGCATGGCCTAGATCGGCCTTGGCTTGTTTCACCGTGCCATGGCCATGCCTAGATCGGCCCTCGTTTGCCCGCAATGCGTTGCCCCGTCGGGTTCGTAGCCCGTTCATGTGCCTTGGCTTGGTTTCACCGTGCCATGGCTACGAGTACCTCGTGGCCATGGCTTGGTTTCACCGTGCAAAACGGGCTATCGATTCCCTCTAGACATGTCTATTGGTTTTATTCCAGGCGCAACTCATTGGCTTGCGTTTGCACCAGATGCCGGAGGGGCCACGCGAGAGTCAGAGAGAGAGAACCTCGTGCTTCATGCAGGTCTACCTGCGGGTTTGGCACACCCTGGCCTTTGGTTTGCACCTGCTGCATCGGCATGAGTACCTCGTGCCATGGTAGGTTTCACCCGTTGCATGGACATGAGTTACCTCGGCCTGGTTGGTGTTCACCGATGCATGGTCCCGCAACCCTACCTGTCGCGTCTGCCATGGCGCGTTTGGTTTGTCGACCGTCGTCGCATGGTAAGCCCAGGTAGTACATCTACGCGCGGTGCTGCTTGGGCTTGGTCTTCGCATCCGAGCTTATGGACGCGATGTTACTCTAGGGGATGTAGGCTTGGTTTTTAACGCTAGACGCCTGTGCAATGGTGCGTCGACGGGCGAGTGTGTAAGTCACTGGTGAGGTCGAATTGGGCGAGTTGTGTATGTGTACCGTGCCATGGTCGAAGTACCTCTGTGCCCTATGGCTTGTTCTGCACCCGTGCCTATAGGTCCGAGGTACCTAAGTGCCTATGGTCTTGGTTTTTACCGTGGCCACGGTCCGAGCTAGCCTCGTGGCTTGGGCTTTGGGTTTCACACGTGCTCTCTCATAGGGCTTGGTTTGCATGCGGTATTTGATCAGCCTCTTTGGCGAGCTCTCGAGTAATCTCGTATGCCTTAGTGGATTGGTTTGAACGCCGTTTCGTTGCCATGGTGAACTGACCGATCAGATTTAGTATCGTCTATGTGCTCATGTTGGCTATTAGGGTGTTGATGTACATCCGTTTAGACACTCTTATTAAGGGATGCGTAAGTACCGCTCACGTCAATTGCGCACACTCTTATTTGGCTGTGGGTTTGGCGCTAGTCGATCGTTCCTGCCCTTGGTAAACCCGGTACTTAGTCTCGTGCCATGGGCTTGGGTTTTCACACGTGTGCCAAATGTCTTTGAAGTACTTCCTGCGATGGTTCTCATGGCGCTTCGTGGTGCGTTGTCACAGACGATGGGCCATGCCGAGTACTCTCGTGCAGGGCCTTGGTTTCAGACCGGTGACTCCAATGTCTGGACCGATGCACGTTAGGTACTGCGTGTAGAATTAGGCGTTGGGTTTCACGTCGCCCATGGCTTCAGTATTTCTTGATGCGAGGCTGAACGTTGTAGACTATGTTGTGGTTTAGTCACAGACGTAGAATGCTGTTGGCCGTTTGTGCTTTGGTTATTTCTCTACCGGTAGGTGCGACAATGGGTCCACTGCGAGTACCCTCGTATGGCCTTAGAGGAGTTGGTTTCTCAGTAAACTCAGTGCTCAGCGCGAGTCGGGCTATGTGGGTTTTTTTCACCACGTGGGAGCCGCTTGTATTGATCCGAGTTCAGGAGAGGTGTAACTTTGCGCTGCACATTGGGGCTGTTGTGGTATCTTATACGGAGTCGCCTGGATTGTATCCTGATGAGGCTTTGTGTATTTTGCCTTTGCTGCTGCCCGTATGCGGAAGCTAACCTACGTGCAACTTGGCTTGGGTTTGTTTCTATCGCCTCGTGCTCCGATGGCGCTTGTTGCGCTAGTTGTCTGTTCTGTGGCAGTGGGAACACTCGAGATACAGAGACATTGGTTGCTACTTGGTTTGGGGTAAGTACTTGTTCATGGCGTACGTTTTAGGCATTGGTTACTTTGTTCAGTCCCGCGTGTGGACTCATAATGGAGTGTCACAAAAGTAGTACCTTAAGATAGCACTCTTCGTGCGCTGCTGTATAAATGACGTTGCTGGTGGTTCTCTGTTTGTGTTTAGTTTCACCGCGGTAGAGTGCCGAATGGCTGTAGGGTATTCTGCGAGTCGCCATGGTTCGGTGTATCATCAGAATTTTGTACTGA
>JARYMX010000287.1:0-37043 GCA_030169165.1 Centaurea solstitialis | reverse complement strand
AGATGCACACGGAGTGGAAATTAAAAGATTTTAATGACAGGGTGGTCGTTTAAGAAAGGAATGTGTGAAGGTGTTAAGCATGTTAAAAAATTTATGCTTAAAAACACTGGTAAACCATGTTACTTCAGGTGCCAGTGTACCATAAGGGATCGTGATTAAAATTACTAAAAAGCTATATAATAAAAAATTTATGCTTTTTGTTATCTTGGTAAACTTCTCTCGAAACCTCTAGTTGCCACTTGAAGGGTTAGTTACTTCTCTTGAAATGGATGTCTGTTGGGTTTTTAGGAAACTTATTTCATAAAGTATTTATTGTTTCTTTTGCTACAATATTTATTCAGTGATTAACTTTCATTGACATTTTTATTGTTTTTGACAGTAATATCTTTGACTTTGTTGTTGTGACAATGTCAACTTTCAGTTGAGAGGTATCTTCTCCTTTACTAGAGAAGAGAAAGCAATGAGACTACTTTCAACAGCTTCGGTTGGATAAAAATACAGAGTGAGTAAAAAATGGGAGGCTGCTGCTGCTGCTTTTCTTCTAAAAGAGTAGAACTCAACACTTCACCCCGATTCTATCATGTTAGTACAATCTTTCATACTCTACCTTTGCTATTCAAGTTTAACTGTATATCATGCTTGTTGCGTTCTGAATCAGTTTTTATGTTGATAACAAAAAATGGCTTTTTATTGATTTGGATAACAATTATGTGCTATTTTGAGATTTTCCCATTGATGGCCTCACTCCTTCAGTCGTAACTCATATACTGTCTTTATCTTATTGTTTTTAATTTATATATTTCTTAAATTGAAAATTTATTTGTTTTCTGAAATGAGCTAAAACTAATGCATCACCCTACTCTCTCAATATCATTAGCACTCGTCATATCAAGAAGATAAGTCATAATCATCCTAAACTGAGATCTTAGACTTTCTCCCAAAATTTATGCTATATGGTGAGTTCCTTACTTTTGCAATTGCATAATTAGAAGTTTTTTAGAGCAAATGTAACAGTTAAACTTTAGACATCACAAACGTGCTTTGAGATATAGCTATGTGTCCTTATTTTAAGAGGATAATGTGTCAACCAATTAAAAGATCACATAAATCTATTTCCATGATGCGTTCATGCGAAATCATATCCTTTTTGCTTTGATACACTCACAAATGCCAGTACCATTTACTATACTTTGATACATTCATGAAGAATTGTATCCTGTGTCTACTCTAGGTGAAATCCGAAAGAGCACCAATTTTTCTGTCAAAAGGCTAGAATTTCAAATAAAAATGACGATACAACTTTGATAAGGCATGCCATAATAATAATAATAATACCTAAAACACATTTTGGCATAACACTTCCCATAAAACATCTCATTATATCAAAATACTTGTATTCTTCGACTCCTTGCATTCTAAATAATGTTTTAAACACTTCTAAAACATGATTGGACAATAAACAGCTTTAGACGATATAAACCTACACGAGCTTTGATCAAATAAATCAATACACACTCATCATGGGGGAGATAAATCAGCACATGCATCCCATTCAATCCAGGATATGGATTACGCCCACACCTTTACCGACGGGACAGAATACAGATTAGCGGGGACTCAAGAAAATAGATATACTGCCCTTTTGGATGAGTATCACTCTCGACACGCCATTTAACCTTTTTAAGATGGAGGCTTATCTTTAGAAGAAGTGCTTCAGAAAGTGTACACATTGAAGAACGAGAAGAAAAAAAATCAGCTTTTATCAATTGCCGTAGGGTTATGCTTTAGCCTTACTTATTCTACGTGAAGTCCAACCACAGCCCTCATCACTTTGAGTTGTCTCAATTTTGAATAGAAAATCCTTTATTCCCAAGTCTTATGTTGGAAAGCCGTCTAATGGGATCTCTCTCATATGGTGCCACTCAGTAAGACACTAATATATTCTTAGTTTATTCTTTGACCCTTTTATATAAAATTAGGCAAAGTCTTCATAACCAAACTGTCTATCTTCTTAATGCATGAAGTTGACATTTTCCACAACTCTTAGATGTTTCTTTATAGTATGAAAACCCGGGGGTGTTACAGATGGCAATTTCCACTTGGTTAACTTTATATGTTTCAATTAAAAGATTTAATTTCAATGTAGGGTCAAAGATTTAACTTATATAGGGTCAAAGTTTGCAATTCTTATGAGATGTAAAGATTACATTTTTAGGTAGCGTTTGGTACGCAGACAAGATTGGACAGAACAGGATAGGACAGTACTGGACAGTACTGGACAGGACGGGACGGGACGGGACTGAACTGGACAGGACAAATATCTGTTTTGTGTTTGGTACGCCTAGGACTGGACTGGACAGAACTAGACAAATTCTCCCAAAAATTTTTTTGATGATTTTATATATCACATAATAGTTATAATTAACGCAAATAAACTAAACTATATAATTTATAAAAAGATTACGCAATTTTCATAAACATAAACACACACACACACACACATATATATATAGGGTTCGTATCAAATACAAACTAAGGGACACATATATGATTTTTATTAAACTGCTATTGATGGTTATGGTAGAGGTGGAGGTGGTGGCCGACGGTGGTGGTCGGTGGTTGTGGAGAACGTGAAGATGGTGGATAGTTGTGGTGGTGACCAACGGTGGTGGTGGTGGTTACGGTGGCGATAGACAATGGTAGAGGTGGTGGTAGGTAATCGTTAACAGTTGTAGAGGTGGTAGAGGAGGTTGTTGTAGTGGAAGAGGAGGTGGAGGTGGCCGATAGTGGCTACCGGTGGCGGCGGCGGCCATGACTAGTGGTGGTAAACACAAAAACAAATATCATATTGAAGTTATATATCAAACGAGTGTTAGTTAGTAGTATACTAGTTTCTGTCTGATTTCTGTCCCATGTTGTTCCACCTATTTTGGTGGAACAAGAAAACAACCATTTTTGTCCCATGTTGTCCCACCTTGTCCCAGTTTCTGTCCTGTCCCATGTCGCACCAAACATGGGACAGTGAATTCCTGTTCTGTCCCATGCTGCGCCAAACGTGGGATAGTGAGTTTTGTCCCGTCTTGTCCTGTCCTGTCCCACGTACCAAACGCAGCCTTAGAGTTTATGTTGATTTTTTAACCATTTGGTTTCTAAAATCCGGGTGAACCTGCAGTATCCAATAGCTTCAGAGGAGCGGCAACCCTTATCATCAAACAGCGGTGCAGCTTCTGCCCTTTCTACAGGGCTGCTAGTTGACACAAATCTTGAAACATCTATACCCGACACTTATAGGCCGCCTCCTGCACCTATACCATACGATGTCAACGCTGCCCATCCACTCAACAATCGGGAAACTTGCGTTATTAAGCAAGAAACAACCGTCCAATCAAATAATACCAATGCTTCTGGAGAAATAAGTATAAGTAACAGCGGTGAAACCGTGACTAAGGAACCAAAGGAGGATTCCGATTGCACCAACATTGAACTCGTTGCAACGAAAGAAGTTGACGCAGAGCTCGAGAAATCTGGTGAACTCAAGAAGCCTAACGGACCCCTTTTACCTCCCGAGGAGTGTCCCACCTGTCTTGAAGGTATCTGTTTTCTTGTGTAAAACCGAACTCTTTATTCTTTACCATCGGCTTATATTTTCTTGATATTTTTTTGTGTGCAGAGTATGATGAAGACAACCCGAAAATAATCACGAAATGCGAACACCATTTTCACTTGTCGTGCATTCTTGAATGGATGGAGAGAAGCGATACTTGCCCTGTGTGTGATCAGGTTGGTGTGAACTTTTCCAGTTTCCGCTTGGCATCTTGTGAACAAAAAAACTGAACGAAAATGGTAAACATGTTTTTTTGCAGGAAATGATAATCAACTTCCCGGTGAACAACGAATAGAGCATTGTTGAATTTAAGCAATTAAGGTAAATGAAATGCTTTGGAAGGTTTCAAACTTTGTTGGGTTTTTTTCTTCTTTTTCTTTTTGCCTGTTTTCCCGTCCACCTGATGCTTCGTTTCCTTTTTCACGAAAAACAAATAAAACCGACAAGAAAAGACGACAAAACCGTGTTCTTCGGGGGAGTTAGTTTGATGTTGTTATCTGGGAATTTGGTTGGTGGGATGAAACAAAAAAGTGTTAGAAAAAAATGAATTATTTTGTACAGGAGTCAGATGTTGGCCTTTTTTATACTTGTTTGTAGAAAGTTGTTGATTGATTTTGCAAAGTGTTTTTGGCCCATTTTATAATATTTATTTCAACTTTCACCAAAGATATTATTACTACTTTCGATTTCGGTTTCATGCAATGCATTTGTACGTTTTGTATGTTTACTTGTGTTGTTTTCGTGTGCTGCTATTGTATTGTAAAGTTGTAAATAGAGTGAACTACACTGATGTTGTGTTTCCGACTGTTTTCTGGTTTTGGTCTCAAATTCATTTACGTGGTTCTTATTTCGTGTTTCATTCGGTCAGTCAAATTTGGTCTTTTTACCATCGTCGACTATAGCCCATCATGACCCACCAACATTCAAATCCAAAACCTAAATCAGGTTCATACAAAAAGTTTAAACATCGATACAAAAACATTTTATTTCTTTGAGGCCGTCTGGGTTGTTCACAATGTATATTAGAGGTTTTTGTGGTGTAGTTTGGAGCAAAATCGCAAACCGTACTGCATATACCTCAATTCGAAAAAGAAATCGTATCCTGAAGTGTGGTGTGCGGTGTCGTGTGATTTATACGATAATCACACGATTTTACGTAACACGTTTTTTATCTACAATCAATAATCTTATGACTAAAATTACAGTATAAAATCAATCAAAACTTGACCATAGTCTGATAAAATAAAACAAAATGTCCAATTCCCAAATGCATATTGCAAAATTAGAAATAGTCTACAACACCAATAGATTAATGGGTGGTTCATTTTGAATAATGTATTATATTCAAATAAAATATCAATGCTCTCTATTTTTCTCTTTCTTATTCTTTATTAGGTTTTCGATTGATCTAGTGAGTTTCCGATTCATCTTGATGTGTTCTTGATTGGTCTCGATGGGTCCATGTTTTGATAAATATTGAAGCTATGATTTTACACACACAAAATTATTAATCAAGGACACATCGAGAGCAATCAAGAACTCATCAATGCCGATGAGTTTCCGATTTGTCTTGATGTGTTCTTGATAGTTTCTTGATTAGTCTTGAATGGTGTCGATCGGTCTCGATGGGTTCATGTCTCGATAAATATTGAGGCTACGATTTTACACGCGCGCACACACACACACACACACAAATAATAAATCAATTGATTGGTTTCTCGATGAAATGAAGGTGGTAGGGTAAGGTTTAACGCACATAAACACACACCAAGTCAATGAATGAGTCTCGACCTTTCTCAATAGGTTTTCGATAGGTCTCGCTTTGGTCTCTATAGGTTCCCAATATGTCTCAATGGGTGTTGGGTTACGGTGCTGAAGAAAACAATGCCTTAATACGTTGAAGAAGGTGATGTCATGTCGAAGAGCACGAAATTCTCATTTTTTTGATGTAATTTATTTGATATAAATGTTAGTAAATTTTAAGATAATTTATTTCAAACTTTTTAGGGGGGGTGAAAGTTCTAATTAGAAAAGAAATAAAAAGTCAAATTGATAATTATCTTAATTTATAAAATTATTCTTTTTTTAATTTATGTTTTTTAAATTAAAGAAATATGTATTTCATATTTCTTCTTGTTTTCTTGTAAATTAGTATGCTTTTACCCCTATATATGTGTGTATGAGAAAGAGAGAGAGAACTACATTTTTTGTCCGAGATTGCTATCCCCATTCCTTTACTCACATAAATCCATTGGGTCCCATCTGTGAATCTCACACTCAATAGCTATGCATATTGAGGACGGGTTTGGGGGTATGAAGCCGACCGACTGGGAGGGTATGGATACAGCATAAGCGGGCTGGACTGGTTACGGGTTAAGCGGGATGCCCACACCGCTTTATTTTGTGTGTGGTGTGTGTGTGTTGTGTGTGTTATGTGTGAGAGGGTGGGGTACGGGTTGTAGAGGGTTGTAGAGGGTTATGAGAGGTTATGAGAGGGTTGGAGAAAAGCTGATGTGTCAACTGATGTGACATGTTAGGTTGAAAGGGTTGGGAGGATTGGGAGGATTGCGCTATTGATAGCCTAAGGGGATGGTAATAAAATTCACCTTTTTGTTCCTATGGTCTACAATTTGTTGTTTTCCTTATATCTAACACTAAATACATTAAAATTCACCATTAAGTTAGGGTATTTAGTCTTTTTATTTTTATTTTTTGGTTTATTAAATATATTCTTTTAATTTCAGGTATTTTTGGCCCTTTTGATTTAATAAATATCTCTCTGACAAAAGAAAATATAGATGATAATTTATATTATTTTATTATTGTTTAAGATAAAACGGTTGAATATTCTTAAAAAAATAATTTTCTTAGTTTTTCGGTCATTATAGTTCAATTATCTTATAAGTATGATGTTTGCCAAAAAAAAAAAAAAAAAAAAAAACCTTGCTTGGTAACCTAGCTGATAAGCTAGTCAAAACTCATAAATTAGTTGCTAACTCATAAACTAATTAATAGCTAATAAGCTAAGTGATGAAAAATTATCTTTGGCAAAAACTAGCTTATAAACAATAACATGACCAAAAACGTATTTTGAAAAAATAATTAATTATAAGTATTTTATAACATATTTAATAAAAATTTCTAACAATATTATTAAATTTTTAACAAAATTTGTTAATTAATACAAACAAGACAGGAAAAAAAAGTTATAATATACTATGTTAATTAAAATAATTTAAAATTTATTATTAATTATATATACTATAGAGTTAGAGTTTGTTAAATTAAATTTTAGAAAAATCAAATTAATATAATAAAAATAAAGATAAAATTGATCAACTTCATGTATCGTAATTAATTAGTATTTTTATAAAAATATATAATTAATAATCAGATTGAAATTTTTATTATGCTTTAATTATCTAAAAAAGGATAAGTATAACTTTAATTCTACCTAACTTACATAAAAATATTAATAGTGATAATTTTTTAATAATAAATATTAAATAATATATAAAATAATCTATATAGTTAATTATAATGTACAGTTAAAATTAACTGATAACTTCTAATTAATTTAACTTACATAAAGTAAAATTTGAATTTTTTTTATCAATAATAGATAATTAACATTTATTAATAACTATTAATTTAAAAAAAAAATTATACCAGAAAAATTATCTACTATATACATTTACCAGGCGCCCCACCCAAACTTTGCTCCGACCCGATCCGCTCCGACCCACGACCCGACCCGCTCCTTTTTCTCTCTCTCTTTTTGACCCAAACTCATTCTTTGACCCGGCAAGACCCGCGCGTCATTCACCCATATACCAATTGTCAAAATTTTCAAATTAGCCCCCTGAAGTTATTAGATTAATTAACTTTATACCTTTTACTTTTCAAGATTTCATTTTACGTTTTAATCATAATATCGTATATTAGCTAAAAGACGTTAATAAAATACGTTTTAATTTTAATAAATTACACCATTATATTCGTGTCGTCGATACGATCAAAATGAGTCCAATATTGAATATTTTTTGACGTAGTTATTTTATTATATAGAGTTAAATGCAAATTTGGTCCTTATGGTTTACATAAATTAATGACTAAGGTCCCTCTCAAGAATTTTTAACTAACAAGGTCCTTGTATTTTTGTTTTTTATAACACATATGGTCCTTCTTGTAAATAAATATTAAAAAAACAAAAATTAAGAAAGGGTAATTTTGGCAATTCACTTTTCATATTCCTTTAATCTTAGTTTATAACATATTTGGTTCTTTTTTTATTAAAATAATAATTTAAATTTATTTGGTTCTTTTTTAATATACTATCCTATATTACTATTTTTATGTCAAAACATGTATATATTCTTTTATATTGAATGCATAAATGTTAATACCATCCCTAATTATATCTATTTACTTTATAAATTATACAAATATATTTTTTATTTTCATGTTAGCTTTATTATCAATTTGAAGCAAATTGCAAATTGTAATTAATTTCCAGTTATATTATTAAAAAGAGATTCATCAAATAAAAAATAAATATAAATCATATATGTAATTAAATAGAATTAATATGTTTTTCTCATAAAGCATCTATTAACACATATCTCGTATGATTATTTGATATCGAATAAACCGTATTTTTGATAGCTAATGTTATTTAAAACATGATGTTGTAATTATGTTTTTTTTTCCTGTATTTCTTTTCCTCCCCATCTGCCACTCTCTTTTACATTTTTATTATCACTTGTACAGTAGTCAACCAATAAAAATGATGAAAATGTAAAGGGATTATTTTTAATAAGTAAATTTTGAGCGAGATATTCTATTATGATAATTAAGGTCGTTGCCATTTTTATAGGTTTGTTTATATACGTATATTAAGATTATAGATTGATTTGTGACTAATAAAAAAATAAAATATAAAATTGTATATCATATATTAGAGGGTCTCTAAATCAAGGTCGTTGCAATTTTTATATGTTTATTCAATTTAATTTAAAAATATTGAAATGGGGTTTTTTATGAAAGTTTGGTCCGGCCCAACCCGTCCAAACCCGAACCAAATCCGTCCAAACCAAACTTGTTGGTTATCCGAACCCTCCGGTTAGAGTTCGGGTATTTAAAAATGAACCTGGAAGGTTCAGGTATTCAAACTTTAAAACGCAAACTTGTCCCAACCCGACCGTTGCACACCTCTACGTCCAGATGCATGTTTAAGCTGGAAAAACTGAAACGAGCTCAACGACACGTGCATCTAGTTGCTTATTTATTATATATAGAATTATTAGAGGATTATATAAATTGAAAATACATAAAGCTTAATAGATGATTTATGAGGAAAACATATCAATTTTATTTAATTACATATGTGATTTATATTTATTTATTTATCTTATGGATCTCTTTTCAACAATATAACTTGAAATTAACCATAAATTGCAATTTTGCTTCAAATGAATGATAAACTAACAAGAAAATATAAAATATATTTGTATATTGTAAAATAATTGCTATAACTAGGGGTGGTATTACAATTTATGTATTCAATATAAAAAAATATATACATGTTTTGGCATAAAAATAGTAATATAGTATAATATATTTAAAAAGAACCAAATAAATTTAAATTATTATTTAAAAAAAAGAAGGGACTAAATATGTTATGAACTAGGATTAAAGGAATATGAAAAGTGAATTGCCAAAATTACCCTTTCTTAATTCTTGATTTTTTAATATTTATTTACAAGAAGGACCGTATGTGTTATAAAAAACAAATATACAAGGACCTTGTTAGTTAAAACTTCTTGAGAGGGACCTTAGTCATTAATTTGTGTAAACCATAAGGACCAAGTTTGCATTTAACTCTATTATATACTATATATATGTTCCAACTTTTAACCAACCCAAATCCTATATTCATTTTCAAATTTACATATTAGCCCCCTAAACTTAGATTTATAAGGTTTATTCACGTTACATCTTTTATTTTTTAATATTTTATTTTACGTTTTAGTTATATATCATGTATTGGCAAAAATACGTTAAAAAATACGGTTTAATTTTAACAAATTAAGCGATTGCGTTCGTATCATCGATACGATCGAAATGATTCTAATATTGAACATTTTTTGATGTAGCTATTTTATTATATACTATATATAAGCTCCAACCGACCCGAATCCTATACCCATTTTCAAATTCACATATTAGTGCCTTATACCTTTACTTTTCTATATTTCATTTTACGTTTTATTCATATATCGTATATTGGTTGGAACATGTTAAAAAAATACGTTTTAATTTTAACAAATTACGCCATTAAGATCGTATTATCGATACGATCTAAAATATGTTAAAAAAATACGTTTTAATGTTAACAAACTACACCATTATAATCGTATCGTCGATAAGATCGAAATGAGCCTAATATTGAATATTTTTTCATGTATTTATTTTATTATATACGATATATATATATATATATATATATACACGCTCCAACCAACCCGAATCTTATACCTAACTTTAAACTTACATATTAGCCCCCTAAACTTATAATATTTAACCACTTTACATCTTTTAGCTTTCTGTATTTCATTTTACGTTTTAGTCATATATACTATATTGACTGAAATATGTTAAAGTGTCGATAACTACTGTTCATCAACCGGCTATCAACTAGTTAATTACATAATATAATTTGATTAATTTAAATTATTTACTATAATTTAATTTATGTTAGTATTATTTTTAGTAATTAGTTTATTTTGAAAGTATTGACAATAGACTTATATTATATACTCTATTATTTGGATTTCAATTAATCCTTTGAGCATCCATCCATCAATATGTACATATGTATGTATAATAAATTAAGTTTTACGGAAATTAATATATTTAATATTGTAAAACATATAAGTATATTTAAATTTATAATTGGACTTTTAATTTTTTTTCATTGGATTTTTAATTTTTTTCTTTTGTTATAGCAGGGAGAGATAGAGATAAGAGATAAAATAGGTTAATTAGTTTAATATTTGAATTAGTAGAGATAGAATAGTTTAATATTTGAATTAATATAGATAAAATAGTTTAATATTTTTAAATTTTGAATTAAAGTGACGTGTCAACAAATGACACGTATGCATGACATGTATCAAGAACTGACATGTAGACGGTAATGAATGTAGACCATAAGAGTGTCCAGATACGTGTTTTGGCAGGAAAAATCAGAAATCGACTCACCAGAGCGTGATACGTGGCCGACTAGTTACTCTTTTATTATATATAGATTATATATAATATTTAGTTCTTATTAATTGTAATAATTAATATTAATTAGGGGTATAATTTGAAAAAGTCACAAAAAAATTTATAATAAACTACTACAAACAACTTATCAATAAACTAGGTTATGTTCATGTTAGGAATTATGTGCAGAGTTGACAAACCAAGTGGTTATACATCCAATGTTACAAGACACTTGAGGGTCACACCTGTGAGGACCTATAAGTCGAACAAGTTAGATGAAACCCCGAAATGGAGAGTTAGGATTTATAATAGTGTATTATAAATCAGTTGGGTAATTTCAGTCAGAATTACCAAAGTTGGAGGGTTATTAATTAATTAGGATATTATATATTTATAAATAAATATATAATAATTAATTGATAAGATTTTATATATTAGATAAATATATAAATCGTAATTATCGTATGCAAATTCTTTTCCAGCTAATTAAATAAGGAAAGGATTTGAGATAATTATTATAAGGAAACTGGATTCCATACAAACTGTATTTTTCCTCCATATAAATAAAGCCTATGGGTTAAGGAAAAATAATAAGCTTTCAGTTAAGAAGAACCAGTTCCCAGTTTCCTCTCTCTCCTCTCTCTCCACCGGCGCCGATAAACCTTCCCCCCGGGTCGGATTCCAGTTTTTGTTCGGGTTTCACAAAGTTCTGCTAGAGGAACGTTCGCTGGTCGATCATTGGTGGATCTATTCTCAAGCAACCAGGTAAATTGATCTAAACCAAATTAATAGGATTAAACTATAACGATTAAAAGATCAATAGGCTTTAATGGGTTTTTAACTTTTATCGCTTCCGCACAAATAAGATCAAAACAGCGTGCTTTTGATCGCGTAGGTTTTATCAGTTTGATTAACCTATGAGATATATCAAACCAGCAAGGTTTGATAGATCTGGGATAATCCTTGAGTCAGTTTGATCCGAGGATACCCACAAAAACCCAACAGTGGTATCAGAGCCATTGTTAACAAATCGTTTTTAGTTGTTTATCAATTTATCAGTTTTGTGATCCGTTAAAATTGGTTGCTTGTGTATCAATTTTTGGTAAATCTGATTTTTTTTTTTTAATTTGATTGTTTCGTTGTCGTTTTGATCATATAAACCCTAATCAACGATCGGTGATGTTCATAACACCAAACCGATGATCGGCGGTGGAACGGTGGCAGCTAGCCGACCAGACCGCCAGGCCGATCACCGGCTTCGATAATCGTATCACGCGAAAGCCAAGCCACACCACCCGATTGGTGGTGGTGGCGTCACCCATCGCTGAAAATCCACCAAGCCGCACCACCCGATTGGTGGTAAGCGGCAGATGGTGGTGGCTGTATTTGTTCACAGCAAAGGCGGCGCCACCAGTCGGTGGTAACCGCACCGCAACCACCAGAAAACCGCCAAAAGCGGTGGTGGACGGCGGTGTTCACAGTCGGTGGCGGAAAACCCAAATCGGTTTTGACCGATAACCGTCTAGCGAAGGCGGTGGTGGTTCCGTTCGGCGAAGGCGATGGTGGTTCCGTTCTAGCGAAGGCGGTGGTTGTTGATTAAGATCACCGGCCGAGGCTTACGGCGGCGGAACGGCGGCAGTAGCCGACCGAACCACCAGGCCGTAAGCCGTATGCGACCACCAAAAGACCACCGATGGTAATGGTGGCTGACGACAGTCACGGTGGTGGGTGGAGGATCGCCAAACCACGGCTGACCCGTGGCCAGACCACGCCGACGCACCAATTCGGTGGTGAGCGGCGACAAACCACGGCGATGGCCGTTCGCTACCACCGGCCACTTGATGGGAGCGACGGCAGTGTTTGTTCTCGAAACCGTCAGTGGTAGCGGTGGTTATGAGAGCCGGTGACAGCGGCGGTTCTTGACCATCGATTGAACGCAGGGTTTTTCCGTTTTTGGGCCTAATTGCGTTACCAGGCCCAAAAGCCCAATTCTTTGGACCAAGTCATGACCCAAAATAGGGCTCGTTTGGTTTTAGGCTTACTTACCCAAGATTATTAATTTTATCTGATAAAATTTATTCAAACCAATTAAATTATTTTTCAGGTTTGATAAATCTTTTATAAATTAATTTTTCACAGGTTTTTCAAAATAGGCCTAATATTATGTTTTTTTTTACCTCTTAATTAAAACACTAAGGGGCCAATATTGTAAAATTGAATCAATGAAACCTGTTTGATATAATTTTTGGGTAAGAGGATTAATTTTAGATAAAATGGTTTTAGTTTTGTAAAATAAGATTTATTGTTTATAAACCTTAGTTTTAAGTAAAAACCATTTTTTTTCGTCTAAAAGTTTTTGGGTTCATAAAACAGTTTGTTTTTGAATCAATTATAAACCAAGTTTTGCGATAATTGAAAACAAGATAATTTTAACGGATCCAGGTTTATTTTCTCGTAATTATAATATTGCTTTTGTTGCATATATACACATAATTGCGTGATTGCTTGAGAACTATATATGAATTTCAGTTTGATTTTACATATATATATATACGTTATAGTATTTGCCAACTTAGACCCTTGACATATTCATGGGGAGGCCTGCGTGCCGTTTACAACCCCTTATGTAATAATGACCCTAGGACAGAATTTTTCTTTCTTTTGGGATGACGAGGCCAGTGGGAGCTATTAAAATTCTTCATCTTACCGGAATACTAACAAGCATGGCGAAGCCAGTGGGAGCTACGCGAAGTTTTGAAGTTGTAGAAAAACTAGGTCATTATTGGTCCCTAGGAACAAAATTGGCAAATCCTATAATTATCTGTTTTACAATTGCGTAGTTGTTATAATTATCTGTGTGCATGATTAACTACGTAGTTGATGCTAATAACCTGTTAGTTTATTAGATATGTTTTAAAAATATTCTTTTTTTTAAAACAAGAAGAAATTAGGTTTTATTAACTTTTCAATCGAAAACCTTTAAAGTGAAGCTTTTTAATAAAACCTAGTGTATTGTTAAAAGGAGCAAAGTTGACAAAACAGTTAGTTTTTATCAACCGGAAAGGTTATCGAAACAGGTAGTTTCGATCAACCAGTATACTTTAAATCAATTGATTTTAGCCGATATTTTAAACAGTTGGTTTAAAAACAGTTAGTTTAGAATATCAATTGCTCTTTATAAACAATCAGTGGATGATTTTTTTTTATATAAAAAAAAAAAAAGGCAAAGTTGACAAAAACAGTTAGTTTTAATCAACTAGATATGCTATTAAAACAGTTAGTTTTAATTAGCGAGTAATTTTTAGAACAGTTAGTTTTAAAATTACATGTATGTTTCAAACAGTTAGTTTAAAACATAAGTAGCCTTTATAAACAATCAGTTTTCAAAATCCTGGAAATAAAGTTTTTCAAAACCCCGAAAATCATAGATCAGTAGTGCAACCCATCTAGGGGCACCTTCGGCGTAAAGTACATAGGCGTTGTAAGTGATCACACATTCAACGTCTGTGTTCAAACTGAAGCTGAAGGGGTTACATAACTCTGCGAATTATCTCCGGGTGGTACCGGCCAGAGTATAGTAATCAGGTCCCCAAAATGGTGAGATCTGTTTTGGTTCTATAATGTTCACCGGGTGGTACCGGGCCAAAAAGCACTAAGAGGGACTAAAACATGCACAGGTAGTTGCCATGGTCCCGAAAAGATCTAGGAGTCATGTCAGTTAGATATGATTGGTAAAAGTCCTTACCTACCGAAATAAATACGAGTCTGGTGGAGCAAGAACATTACGCACATCAGGACGTATGAAATAAGGATCCTAGTCCAATAAATTGATCATTTAAGGGTTTATTGATATTTTATTGGAAATTAGTCTATTTACAGTTGCTAAGACCAAAAAGTTTTATTTTGTGTAGATGGCAAACACTGTTACCAGCACTAACAATCTTTCCCTCCGCTCTATCCTAGAGAAGGATAAGTTGACCGGCTCTAACTTTCTTGACTGGGAGCGCAATCTGATGATTGTGCTCAGACATGAAAGAAAGTGGTATGTGCTTGAAGAGCCACTTGGGGAGGCACCTCCGGCAAACGCTCCGGCTGCTGCCAGAAATGCCCACAAGAAGCACTCAGATGATCTCCTTGATGTTGCCTGTCTGATGTTAGCAACAATGAGCCCAGATCTGCAAGCAGGGCTCATAAATACAAATGCTTACGACATGATCCGCCAGCTGAGGGACATGTTTCAGACTCAGGCTCGTACAGAGCGCTACGATGCCACCAAAGCATTCAATGAGTGCAAAATGGTAAAAGGAACATCAGTAAGTGACCATGTCATGAAAATGAAGCGGCACTTAGATCATCTGGAGAGGCTGGGTCATCCTGTTCCGTTGCAGCTAGCAACTGACACCATACTTAATTCACTGTCAGAAGACTACAGGCCCTTTGTAGTCAACTACAACATGAACAACATGGAGAAAACAATAGCAGAATTACACTCCATGCTTAAGACAGCTGAATTAAATATGGGGAACAAGAACAAGACAAAGGATGTCTTGATGGTAAAAGACGGAGGGGTTAAAAAGAAAATTGGGCATGCTAGCACCAGCAAGGGAAAAGGACCAGTTCAGGCCATCCAGAGTGCACCCAAGAAAGGCAAGGGCAAGGGCAAGGGCAAGAAGGTTAAGCCAAACAAAGCTAGGACCGAGAATCGCTGCTTCATATGCAATGAGATCGGTCATTGGAGGCAAAACTGCCCTAAGCGTCATGAAGCAGGTATGTAGACCTCAGAAAATTTATGATTGCTTTTGACACTTCTTACTTGTTAGCTTACAAGTATACTGATACCTAGAGCAAATGATTATTGCAGGAAATCAGAAATGAAGTGAAGTGCCCAGGAGTTGCCGAGGATCTTAAATACGAGATGATTTAAAGTCAAGACATTTTTGAATTTATAGTTTTAAAACAGTTATTTTGGGGGTTTATGTTTTAAACAGTTCTTGGATAATTATGATTTATATAATTTCATGGTTTTATTTTTCAAAAGTTATTGTCTTGACATAGAAATATCTGTATGTGCTTGATATTCTTATATCTGATCCTAGTTGATGCCTATTATAATTACTTTAATTACTTGAAGTAATTTGTATAAAAACTATCAAAACAACACGAGATTCTATAGGAATGTGTTTTGAGAATAAAACATTTATGAATAACAACTTTATGATCAAAAGGAAGAATTTAAGATATTAACTCAGATAGCGTTAATAACAGCATTTATAAAACTAGAAAGATTCCAAGTTCTGGAATTAGGATTTGACCAAAATCCAGTTAAGTTTTATAAAAGAAATTCTCAAGAATTAACTAATCAAGTTTGATCAAGATTTATTCAAATGTTTTAAAGGAGAATTTAGGATAATAACAGTATTTATGAAACTAGAAGGATTCCAAGGTTTGGAATTAGGATTTAACCAAATCCAGTTGAGTTTCATAAAAGGGAAATTCTCAAAGTTCATTACTTGAAATTAGGATTGACTAATCAAAGTCTTGAATAAGTCAATAGTAAATTTTGAGTAATAGTTAGTTTTTATGCAAGCAAGTGGGAGCCCGATTATTCTCTATCTAGTTTAAGATAAAAGAATAAAAGACATAATTATTGATATATCTCGGAATTCATAAATCCAGGTAGGATAAGAATTCATAAGATATAATTTACCCTTTTAGTTAAAAGGATAAAAGTTTCAAGACCCATGAAACAAAGGTCGTGACTGACTTAAAAATCAATAATTATAGTGTTGGATTAAAATATATAGCATTCCAGTAGATTTGCCAGGATTGCAAATGGAATCGGATTTCAGGTAGAAATCATTCATCTACACAGCAACTAAGGAAAGTTGCAATTTTACATATTCAGGAACTGGAAGTTAATCCAGGTCTCCAAGTTCATGGAATATGATAAAAGTCTAATTATTGTTTTAAGAGGTGTTTGCAAAACAATAATTAGCAGACACAAGTAAACAGACTTGTGTTTTTGGTTATCACTTTGATTAAAATGGTAAACTTTAATCAAAGGGTTTAAAATTGAAGGTAGGTGATACTTCATTTTAGATCAGTATTTAACAAATGTTAAATAGATAAAATGAAAGTTATTAAAGAAAAGACATTTAATTTTGTTATTATTACAGCGTGTAATATGGACTATACAAAATTAGTTTCTTTATCACTTTCACTATTTGCATGTTTTAATATATCCAGGAATGAAATCAGTCTCCGATTTTTCATTCAAAATCTGTCCGTGACAACTTATCATTGTGGGAGCATGATAAGGTGTTAAAGTCATTGTGAACTTTTAGGTAGTTATGATCAGTTGCTGAGTAACAGCTACAAGTGTTGTAGACTAAAAGTTGCACAGATATTTGATAGAGTAGCAAATATCGGACGTGATCCGCGGTTGAGATTACTTCTTGGAAACAGTCATAAGTAAATCTCACAGTGGTTGTCCCTATCACCTGAGGTATCTGATTTGATATCATGAGGACCACTGAATTCTTAGTGCACTCAACCGCTACGCCGTAACAGGGTGGCTATAAAGGGTGTAACTAGATTCAGCGGAAGCCGTGGTGTTAAAAGGCAGGTATGCAAGAGGATTTGCACCTTTCTCAGAAGAGAGAAATTTTTGGGGCCCCTCTTGATGGGCTAAGTATAAGATGAAGTGCATGGCCCTGCCCAAAGAACTGATTTTCAAAATAAACAAGGGGTATGAAAAAATATAAAAGGTTGGATTTTATGGTAGTGTAAGCAAATGTGGAAAAACAGGTAGACATTACCAATGACCATAAGGAGCCTTTAAAGGTCTATAGAACCCAAAAATTATGGGTAAAAGTAAAAAAGTTTGATACCATACCTTTTTGTTTTTATTTTTTTTTAAAATTTAAATTTATCCCAGTTTTTAAATAAATTATTTTAAATAATTCAAATTTAAATAATTTAATTAAATAAAAAAAGAGCATTTAATTTTTTAATTTGAAGCTATCTTAAAATTATTTTTTTTTTTTTTTATTGTTTTTTACAGAAAATAGTTTAAAAAGTTAACATGGGTTAAAAAGGTTGTTGTTTCGTTTTTAAAAAAATTCCGTTCCCCTTTAATAAAGAAAATTAATTAAAACATTTTTCCGAGAAGGACTTAAGGGCTTGAAATGAACGAAGTAACTTTGTTTTTTAATTATAAATTGATTTATAAGTACCCTTAATTTTTTGATAACTTAAATAAATGTTGGGTTTTGTGGGCCCGGTAAAAGAAAAAGGTTACCAGATCACAAACCTTTTTTGGGATATTTCAGGGGGTTAACAAATGATAAAACCCTAGCGATCAAAAGCAGTGTTTTTCTTTTTGTCGGGGAAGCGATAAAAGAAAAAACCCTTAAAGAATTGATCTTTTAATCTTTTAGTTTTTTAAAAACCATTAATTTGGGGTTTATTTTCAATTTCCCTGGTTTTTAGAATAAACCCACAAATCGCCGGGGCGAACGTTCCTCTGCAGCTTTGTAAACCCGAAACAAAAAAGGGAAAATCCACCCGGGGGGAAGGTTTATGGCCCCGGGTGGGAAGAGGAAGAAGGAAACTGGGAACTGTTTTTTCTTAATGAAACTTTTAATTTTCCTTAAAAATGGGTTTTTTATATGGGGAAAAAATTTCGTTGTTTGGAATAGTTTCCTTTTTTTTCTCAATTTTTTATTTTTTTGTGGGGAAAAGGGAATTTCAAGAAAAGATTTTATATTTTTTTAATTTAAAATTTTTTTTTTTTTTTTTTTAATTTTTTTTTAATTTAAAATAATATCCCTTTGGAAATTTCTGTTTTGAAATTCCCAACTGATTTTTTTTTTTTAATAATTTATAAATCCTAATTCCATTTGGGGTTTCATTAAAATTGTTTCGACTTAAGGTCCTCACAGGTGTGACCTAAAGGGGGTCTTGTAAATTGGATGTTAACCACTTGGTTTGTAATTTTGCACATAATTCCTAACGCCCCCACTTGTGAAGTTGGCAAAACCCCCTTTTGGGATTATCGGACCTAAGGGGCCCAGACAGGCACTTAGGTGCCCAGGTTAAAAGAACTTTATACCCAGTTTTTTGGGGTTTATAAAAAACATTTCCGTGAGGAAAAACCCGGGTTTTTTAAAAAATATGTTTTGTTTGGGTAAAATTTGGTTTTCCTTTGCATCGCGATTTTTTTAATCTGTGAGTATTGAGCTTGGAAAATGTCAACTTAAATACTCAAGATTTGTTTTTTGATTATCTGATTTCCTTGTAGGTAAAGACAAAGAACTAATCGTTCGTTTGGGATGGCCATGCACTTCATTGTAACTTGTCGCAAGAGGGGCCCAGAAATATCTTCTTTGAGAAGAGGTGCAAACCCCCATTTGAAACCCTGCCTTTAACACCAGGGCTTCCGCTGAATCTAGTTACCCCCCTTTATACCCAACCCTGTTACGGCGTGCGGTTGAGTGCATAAGATTCGTGGTCCTCATGATATCAAATAGATCCCTCAGGTGTAGGGAAACCATGTGAGATTTACTTTAAATGTTTCCAAGAAAAAAACTCAACGGGATCATTTTCCGATTTTTGCTCTTATAAATTATCTGTGCAATTTTAGTTAAAAACCTTGTGGGTTTTATAGCAAATGTCATAACTACCTAAAAGTTAAAATGTTTTAAAACCCCTTTCTGCTCCCACAATGATAAGTTGCCCGGGAAGATTTTAAATGAAAAATCGGAGATGATTCTTTCCCTGGATATTTTTAAAACATGCAAAATATGAAAGTGATAAAAAAACTAATTTTGTAAATTCCCATTTTTACACGCTTTGAAATAATAACAAAATTAAAGTCTTTTCTTAATAACTTTAATTTTATCTATTTAACATTTTTTAAAAATACTGATCAAAAATTTTGAAGTATCCCCTACCTTAAATTTTTAAACCCTTTGATTAAGTTTACCTTTTAATCAAAGTGATAAAAAAAAAACACAAGTCTGTTTATTGTGTTGCTAATTATTGTTTTGCAAACACCTCTTTTAAAAAATAATTAGACTTTTTTCATATTCCCCTGAACTTGGAACCTGGATTAATTTCCAGTTTGAATATGTAAATTGCAATTTTCCCCTTAGTTTGTGTGTGAGAATGATTTTACCCTGAATCCGTTTCCCATTTGAATCCTGGAAAATTAGGAATGCTTATTTTTTAAATAAAACACTATAATTATTGATTTTTAAGTCAGTCAGGGACCTTTGTTTCATGGTCTTGAAACTTTTATCCTTTTAACAAAAAAAAGGGTAAATTATATCTTATAAATTCTTACCCTACCTGGATTTATAAATTTCCGAGATATATAAAATAATTATGTTTTTATTCTTTTATCTTAAACTAGATGGGAAAATAATCGGGCCCCCCCACTTGCTTGCATAAAAACTAATATTACTCAAAATTTACTATTGACTTATTAAAGACTTTGTTAGCAATCCTAATTTTAAAGTAATAAACTTTAAAATTTTCCCCTTTTATAAAACTAAAACTGGTTTTTGGTTAAATCCAAATTTCCCAACCGGGGAACCCTTCTAGTTTCTAATAGGGTTTATTATCTAATTCTCCTTTAAAAATTTTGAATAAATCTTGAAAAAACTTGTTAGTTTATTCTTGAGAATTTTTTTATAAAAATTAACTGGTTTTTGGTCAAACCCAAATTCCAAAACTGGTCTTTCTGTTTTTAAAAAAATGTGTTATTAAGCTTTGAGTTAATATTTAAATTCTTTTTTTGTCATAAAGTTGTTTTTAAATTTTTTATTCTCAAAACCTTTCCTATAAAAATTGTGTTTTTTTGATAGTTTTTTACAAATTACTTCAAGTAATTAAAGAAATTATAAATAGGCTCAAAGGATCGATATGAATATCAAGCACATACAGATATTTCTATGTCAAGACAAAAACTTTGAAAAAAAAAACCCATAAAATTATATAAATCATAATTACCCAAAAGAATTTTTTTAAAACATAAACCCCAAAATAATGTTTTAAAACTATAAATTAAAAAATGTCTTGACTTTAAATCATCTCGTATTAAGACCCTCGGAACTCCTGGGACTCATTCATTTTGATTCCGGCAATAATTTTGCTTAGGTATCAGTATACTTGAAAGCAAACAAGTAAAAAGTGTCAAAAGCAATCTAAATTTTTGGGGTCTAAATCCCGTTCATGACGCTTAGGGCAGTTTTGCCTCCAATACCGATTCATTGCATTGAAGCAGGATTCTCGGCCCTAGCTTTGTTTGGCTTAACCTTCTTCCCCTTCCCCTTCCCCTTGCCTTTTTTGGGGTTTTCACTCTGGAGGGCCCTGAACTGGTCCTTTTCCCTTGTGGTGTAGCTGCCCAAATTTTTCTTTTTAACCCCCGTCTTTTACCATCAAACACCTTTGTCTTGTTCTTGTTCCCCAAATTTTTAAATTCAGTGTTTTTAAAGTGGAGTTTTAATTCTGTATTGTTTTCCCCATGTGTTTCATGTTGTGTGACTAAAAGGGGCCTGTAGTTTTGACAGTGAATTAAGTAGGGGTGTCGTTGTTTGTGCAAAGGAACAGGATGCCCCAGCCTCCCCCAGATGATCTAAGTGCCTTATTTTCATAAAATGGTCCTTACTGATGTTCCTTTTACCTTTTGCATCTTGAATGTTTTTGGGTGGCATCGAGGTCTTACGAGCCTGAGTCTGAAACTGTCCTCAGTGGGGATCAGTCGTAAGCATTTGTATTTTGAGCCCTGCTTGCGATTGGGCTCATTGTTGCTAACATCAGACGGGGAACATCAAGGGTCATTGAGTGTTCTTTGGGCTTTTTTGGCAGCAGCCGGGCGTTTGCCGGAGGTGCCTCCCCAAGTGGCCTTAAAGCACTTCCCACTTTCTTTCATGTTGAGCACAATCATCAGATTGCGCTCCCGAAAAGAAAGTTAGAGCCGGTAAACTTATCCTTCTCTGGATAGAGCGGGGGGAAAGTTTTGTTGGCTGGTAACAGTGTTTCCCATCTACACAAAATAAAACTTTTTGGGTCTTAGCAACGAAAAATAGCTAATTTCCAAAAAAATATCAAAAAACCCCTTAAAATGATCAATTTATGGATGGATCCTTATTTCATACGTCCTGAGGTCGTAATGTTCTTCTCCCCAGCTCGTATTTTTTTGGGGTAGGAAGGTTTTCAATCATTTTTAACTGACTTTGACCCCTAGATCTTTTCGGGACCGGGCCCCAAACTCCCGGGAAATTTTTTTAGTCCTCTTAGTGTTTTTTGGCCGGGTACCCCGGTGAACTTATAGAAAAAAACAGATTCACCATTTTGGGGACTGATTACTATACTCTGGCCGGTACCCCGGAGAAAATTCGCAGAGTTATGAACCCTTCATTTCCCGTTTGACACAGACGTTAAATGTGTGATCATTACAACCCCTATGTACTTTACCCCGAAGGTGCCCCTGATGGGTTGCAACTGATTTATGATTTTCGGGGTTTTAAAAAAACTTTATTTCCAGGATTTTAAAAAAATGATTGTTTATAAAGGTACTTAGTTTTAAACAAAATGTTTGAAACATAAATGTAATTTTAAAAACAAATGTTCTAAAAAATTACCGCTAATTAAAATAATGTTTTAAATAGCATATCTATTTGATTAAAACTAACGTTTTGTAAACTTTGCCTTTTTTTTTTTTTTTATATAAAAAAAAATCATCCCTGATTTTTTAAAAAGAGAAAATTTGTATTTAAACTAACTTTTTTAAACCAATGTTTAAATATCGGTAAATCAATTGATTTAAAGTTACTGGTTGATGAAACTATGTTTCGAAAACCCCTTTTCCGGTTGAAAAAAAACTAATGTTTTGTCAACTTTGTCCTTTTAAAAATACACTAGGTTTTTTTAAAAAAGCTTCATTTTAAAGGTTTCGATTGAAAAGTTAAAAACCTAATTTCTTCTTGTTTTAAAAAAAAAAATTATTTTTAAAAATATCTAATAAACTAACAGGTTTTAGCTCAACTACGTATTTAATCATGCACACAGATATTATAACAATACGCAATTGTAAAACAGAAATTATAGGATTGCCAATTTTTTTCCTGGGGCAATAATGACCTGTTTTTTAAACTTCAAAACTTCGCGTAGCTCCACTGGCTTCGCCATGCTTGTTGTATTCGGTAGATGAAGAATTTTTAATGCTCCATGGCCTGTCATCCCAAAAGAAAGAAAAATTTTGTCCAGGGTATTATTAAATAAGGGGTTGTAAAGGGCCCGAAGGCCTCCCATGAATATGTAAAGGGTTAATTTGGAAATATTTTAAAAACGTATATTTTATGTAAAATCAAACTGAAATTTCAAATAGTTCTAAGAATCACGCAATTATGTGTATTTGAACAAAAGAAATATTAAAATTACGAGAAAAAAAAATGGTTCCTTTAAAAAATTATCTTGTTTAAATTTATCGAAAAACTTGGTTTTATAATTGTTTCAAAAACAATGTTTTATGAACCAAAACTTTTAGACAAAAAAAAATGGTTTTTTCTTAAAATAAGGTTTATAAAAAAAAAAATTTATTTTACAAAACTAAAACCATTTTTCAAAAATTAATCCCCTTACCAAAAATTATATAAAACAGGTTTCATTGATTCAATTTTACAATTTTGGGCCCCCCTTGGGTTTTTTAAATTTAAAGAGGTAAAAAAAACAAAATTAGGCCTATTTTGAAAAACCCTGTAAAAAATTAATTTTAAAAGTTTTATAAAACTGAAAAATAATTTTAATTGGTTTGAAAAATTTATCAGAAAAAATTAATAATCTTGGGTAAGAAAACCCTAAAAAAAACGACCCTTTTTGGGTCATACTTGGCCCAAAGAATTTGGGGCTTTTGGGCCCTGGAAAACGAAATTTGGGCCCCAAAAAGGGAAAAAAAAAAACCCTGGTTAAAATGGGGATGGTAAAGCCCCGCCGTTTGAAAAGGCTTCTAACCCCCGCTAAAACTGACGGTTTCGAGAAAAACACTGCGTCGTCCCATAAAATGGCCCCGGGGGGTAGCGAACGGCCAGCCGTGGTTTGTCGCCGTCCCCACCGAATTGGTGCGTCGGCGGGTCTGGCCACGGGTCAGCCGTGGTTTTTGGCGATCCCCCACCCCCCACCGGATGTGTCAGCCACCATTCCCTGGGTTTTTTTGGTGGGTCGCTCGGTTTAGGCCTGGTGGTTGGGTCGGTACTCCCGCTTTCCCGCCCGAAAGCCTCGGCCGGGATCTTAATAAAAACCACCCCCTTGCTAGAACGGAACCACCATCCCCTTCCCCCGAAGGGAACACACCGCCTTCGTAGACGGTTTCGGTAAAAAACCGATTTGGGTTTTCCCCACGACTGTGAAAACGCCGCCCACCCCGTTTGGGGGTTTTCGGGTGGTTGCGGTCCCGGTTAACCCCACTGGTGGCGCGCTTTGCTGTGAACAAAACACCCACCACCATCCCCGTTAACCAATCGGGTGGTGCGGCTTGGGGGAAATTTTCAGCGTGGGTGACCCCACCACCCCAATGGGTGGTTTTGGTTTGGTTTGGTGATAGATTATCGAAGCGGTGTCGGCCTGGCGGTCGGGTGGCTACTGCCCCCCTTTCCCACCCCCCGTATGGGTTTTGGGTTATGAACTTACCGATCGTTTTTTGGGGTTTATATGATCAAAACGACAAGAACAATCAAATTAAAAAAAAAAAAAGATTTAAAAAAAATTGATACACAAGAAACCCCAATTTTAAGGATAAAAAAATGATAAATGATAAAAAACTAAAAAAAATTTTTTTAACAATGGCTTGATCCCAAATGTTGGGTTTTTTGTGGGAAACCCCGGATCAAAATGTAAGGATTACCCCAGATTATCAAACCTTGTGGTTTATATATTCATGGGTTAATCAAACTAAATAAAACCTACCGATCAAAAGCACGTTTTTTGATTTATTTGTGCGGAAGCGATAAAATTTTAAAAACCCATTAAGCCTATTGATCTTTTAAAATGTTTATTTTTAATCCTTTTAATTTGGTTTAGATAAATTTTACCTGGTTGCTTGAGAATGATCCACAATGATCGCCCAGCGAACGTTCCTCTAGCAAAATTTGTAAAAACCGAACAAAATGGAATTCGACCGGGGGGGGAAGGGTTTATCGGCGCCGGGGAGAGAGAGGGGGGAGAGGGAAATGGGGAAAGGTTCTTCTTAATGAAGTTATTTTTTTCCTTAACCCTGGCTTTTATTTATAGGGGGAAAAAAATACAGTTTGTAGGGAATCCTTTCCCTTATAATAATTATCTCAAACCTTTCCCTTTTTTAAAATTTAGCTGAAAAAAATTTGCATCGAAAATTTACGATTTATATTTTTATCTAATATATAAAATCTTATCAATTAAATTATTTATATTTATTAAAATATTAATATCCAAATTTAAATTTAAAAAACCCTCCAACTTTGGTAATTCTGACTAAAATTTCCCCAATGATTTATAATCATATTATAACCCTAATTCCTTTTGGGGTTTTATCAACTTGTTCGACTTATAGGTCCTCAAGGTGTGACCCTCGGTCTTGTAACATTGGATGTTAAAACCCATTTGGGTTTTGTAAATTGCCATAATTCCTAACATAAACATAACCTAGTTATTGATAAGTTGTTTGTAGTGTTTATTAAAAAATTTTTTTGTGACTTTTTCAAATTATCCCCCTAATTAATTTTAAATTATTAAAAATTAATAAAAAACTAAATTTTAATAATCTATATATAATAAAGAGAACTAGTCGGCCAGTATCCGCTCTGGTGAGTGATTTTGATTTTTCCTGCCAAAAAACGTTTTGGGAAACCTTTTGGTCTCATTCATTACGTTACATGCAGTTTTGTACATGTCATGATACGTGTCTTTTGTTGACACGTCATTTTAATTCAAAATTTAAAAAATATTAAACTATTTTATTAATTAAATTCAAATATTAAACATTCTTTTCCTTACAAATTAAAATATTAAACAAATTTAAACCTATTTTATCTCTTATCTCTATTCTCCCTGCTTTAACAAAAGAAAAAAAAAAAAATCCAATGAAAAAAATTAAAGCCCAATTTAAAAATTTTAAATATCTTTATTTTTTAAAAATTTTAAAATTTTTAAAAATTTCTTTTAAAAACTTAATTTATTATACTACATATGAAAATTTTGAGGGTGGTGCTCAAAGGTTTAAATTGAAATCCAAATAATAGAGTATATATAAAAAATTATTGTCAATATTTTCAAAATAAATAATTACTAAAAAAAAAATAACAAAAATTAAATTATAGTAAATAATTTAAATTAAACAAATTATATTTGTATATTAATAGTTGTAAGCCGGGCTTGCACGGTTTATGAAAAGTAGTTATGACACTTTAACTTTTCAGTCTTATAGATATTGACTAAACGTTTAAAAGAAATACAGAAACTAAAAAATGAAAGTGGTTAAATATTAAGTTTAGGGGGGCTTTTAAAATGTAAATTTAAAGTTAGGTATAAGATTCGGGTTGGTTGGAGCGTGTTATATTATATATTTATTATATGTTATAAAAAAAAATACAGAAAAATATTCAATTTAGGTAAATTTTGATTTATCGCGATCGATTATAATGGTGTAGTTTGTTAAATTAAAACGTTTTTTTTTAACATATTTTAGTCGTTCGTAATACGTTTAATGGGTAATTTGTTAAAATTAAAGTATTTTTTTAACATGTTCCAAACCAAAATGATATATGAATAAAGTAAAAAGAAAATTTTAGAAAATAAAGGTATAAAGGGCCCAAAATGTGAATTTTTAAAATGGGTTGGATTGGGTCGGTTGGGGGCTTATATATAGTTTTTTAATAAAATGCTACATAAAAAAAGTTCAATATTAGACATTTCGATGTATCGATGATCGAAGCAATCCTTAAATTTTTTAAAATTAAACGTTTTTTTTTAAGTTTTTTTGCCAAAAACTGATAAATAACTAAAAAAGTAAAAAAAAATATTTAAAAAAAAAAGATGTTAAAGTGAATAAATATTAAATCTAAGTTTAGGGGGCTAATATGTAAATTTGAAAAAGAATATAGGATTTGGGTTGGTTAAAGTTTGGAAAATTATATAGTTTAAAGGTTAAATGCAAACTTGGTCCTTATGGTTTTCACAAATTAATGACTAAGGTCCCCCCAAGAAGTTTTAATAACAAAGGGCCTTGTTATTTTTTTTTTATAACACATACGGTCCTTCTTGTAAATAAATATTAAAAAATAAGAATTAGAAAGGGTAATTTTGGGAATTCACTTTTCATATTCCTTTAATCCTGTTTTAACATATTTAGTCCCTTTTTTTTTTTAAATAATAATTTAAATTTATTTGGTTCTTTTTAAATATTTTATATATTTACTATTTTATGCCCAAAAATGTATTAATTTTTTTATATTTAATACATAAATTTAATACCACCCTAGTTTAGCAATTATTTTACATATCAAATATTTTTATATTTTTTTTGTTAGTTTATCATTCATTTGAAGCAAAATTGCAAAATTTTTGGTTAATTTAGTTATTTTTTTGAAAAGGAAACCCTAAGATAAATAAAAAAAATTAAATTCCCTATGTAATTAAATAAAATTGATAGTTTTTCCCCAAAAATCTCTTTAAGCTTTATGTTTTTAAAAATTTTTATAATCCTCTAATAATTCTATTAATAAATTAAGCAACTAGTGCAGTGTGTTGAGCTCGTTTTTGTTTTTCCAGCTTAAACATGCTTTGGACGTAGAGGTGTGAAACGGTCGGGTTGGGAAAGTTTGCGTTTTAAAAGTTTGAATACCCGAACCTTCCAGGTTCATTTTTAAAAACCCGAACTCCTAACCCGGGGGTCGGATAACCAAAAGTTTGGTTTGGGGATTTTTGGTTGGGGGGTTTTGGAGGGTTGGGCCGGCCAAAACTTTCATAAAAAAACCCATTTCAATATTTTTAAATTAATTGAAAAAAAATAAAAAATTGCAACGACCTTTATTTAAGACCCTCTAATATTTTGATATACAATTTTATATTTTTTTTTTTTATTAGTCACAAATCAATTATAAAACTTAATTACGTTAAAACAAACTTTTAAAATGGCAACACCTTAATTATCTAATGAATATCCCTCAAAATTTACTTTTTAAAAATAAACCCTTTTCATTTTTTTCATTTTTTTTGGTTGACTACTGTACAAAAAGATAATAAAAATGTAAAAAAAGGGGCAGGGGGGGGGAAAAAAATACAGGAAAAAAAAAAATAATTACAACATCATGTTTTAAAAAAACATTAGCTATCAAAAAAAACGGTTTATTTGATTCAAATAAACAAGAGATATGTGTTAATAGTGCTTTATAGAAAACTATTAAATTTATTTAATTACATATTGATTTTATTTTTTTTTTATTTGATGAATCTCTTTTTAATTTTTAACTGGAAATTAAATTCAATTTGCAAATTTGCTTTAAAATTTTAAAAAAGTAACATGAAAATAAAAAAAATATTTGTATAATTTTTAAAGTAAATAGATATAATTAGGATGGTATTAACATTTATGCTTCAATATAAAAGAATTATACAGTTTTGAAATAAAAAAAATTTAAAAAGGATAGTTTATTAAAAAAAAACCCAAAAAAATTTAAATTATTTTTAATAAAAAAAAAAACCAAATTGTTTAAATAAGATTAAAAGGAATATGAAAATGAAATTTCAAAATTACCCTTTTTTAATTTTGTTTTTTTAAAATTTATTTACAAGAAAGGACCATAGTGTTTAAAAAAAAAAAAATACAAGGACCTTTTTAGTTAAAAATTCTTGGAAAGGGACCTTAGTCATTAATTTATGTAAAACCCTAAGGACCAAATTTGCTTTAACTCTATATAAAAAATAACTACGTCAAAAAATATTAATATTGGACTATTTGTGTATCGACGCCGAAAATAATGGTTAATTTTTTAAAAATTTAAAAGTATTTTATTTAAAGTTTTTAGCTTAAAATACGATATTATGATTAAAACGTAAAATGAAATCTTGAAAAGTAAAAGGATAAAATTATTAATTAAAAAAACTTCAGGGGGTAATTTGAAAATTTTTAAAATTTGGGATATGGGTGAATGACGCGGGGTCTTGCCGGGTCAAAGAATGAGTTTGGGTCAAAAAGAGAGAGAGAAAAAGGAGCGGGTCGGGTCGTGGGTCGGAGGGTCGGGGCGGAGCAAAATTTGGTGGGGGGCCCGGTAATGTATATAGTAGATAATTTTTCTGGTATAATTTTTTTTTTAAATTTAAAAGTTATTAAAAAATGTTTTAAATTTTCTATTATTGATAAAAAAAAATTTAAATTTTTCTTTATGTAAGTTAAATTAATTAGAAGTTATCAGTTAATTTTAAATGTACATTATAATTTAAATTATGATTATTTTATTTATTATTTAATATTTATTATTAAAAAATTATTTATTAATTTTTTATGTAATTAGGTAGAATTAAAGTTTACTTATCCTTTTTTTTAGTAATTTAAAACTAATAAAAATTTCAATTGATTTTTAAATTTTATTTTTTATAAAAAAATTTTTTTTTTTTAAATTAAAATTCGTACATGAAATTGATCAATTTTTTTTTATTTTTATTTTATTAATTTTATTTTTCTAAAAAATTTTAATTTAACAAACTCTAATCTTTTGTATATATAATTATTTTAAAAAATTTTAAAATTTTTTTAATTTTAAAAATGTATATTATAAATTTTTTTTCCTGTCTTTTTTGTTTAATTAACAAATTTTTTTTAAAAAATTTAATAATATTTTTAGAAAAATTTTTTTTAAATATGTTATAAAATTTTTAATTAAATTATTTTTTCAAATAGTTTTGGTCATTTATTGTTTAAAGTGTTTTTTGCCAAAAATAAATTTTTATCACTTAGCTTATTAGTATTAAAATTGTTTAGAGTTAGCAAAAATTTTTGGTTTTGACTAGTTATCAGCAGGGTTTCCAAGCAAGGTTTTTTTTTTTTTTTTTTTTTTTTTTGGCAAAAATTTTACTTATAGTAATTTTAACTATAATGACCCAAAAACTAAGAAAATTATTTTTTTAAGAATATTCAACGTTTTATTTAAAAATAAAAAATAATATAAAAAATCTTATTTTTCTTTTGTCAGAGAGATATTTATTAAAAACAAAAAGGGCCAAAAATACCCGAAATTAAAAAGAATAATTTTAATAAACCAAAAAATAAAAATAAAAGACTAATACCCCCAAATTAATGGTGAATTTAATGTATTTAGTGTTAGATATAAAGGGAAAAAAACAAATTGTAGACCATAGGAAAAAAAAGGTGAATTTTTTTACCATTTCCCCTAGGTATCAAAAGGCAACCCAATCCTCCCCCTTTAACCTAACTGTAATCAGTTTTACACCAGTTTTCTCCCAACCTTCATAAATCTCATAACCCCCCTTACAACCCTTACAAGTTAAACCACCCCCTCCACATAAAACAACACAACACCCCCACACCCCAAAATTAAGCGGTGTGGGCATCCGTTAACCCGTAACCAGTCCCGCCCCCTTATGTGTAAACCATACCCCCAGTCGGTCGGTTCTACCCCCAAACCCGTCCTCAAAATGCATAGTATTGAGTGTGAGATTCAAGATGGGACCCCAAAGGATTTATGTGGTAAGGAATGGGGGTTTTTTCAAACTCGGAAAAAAAAAGTATTTCTCTTTCTTTTTAACCATATATAGGGGAAAAAACTACTATTTCAAGAAAAAAAGGGAAAAATTAAAATACTATTTCTTTAATTTAAAAAAAAAAAAAATTAAAAAAGAAAAATTTTTAATTAAGATTTTTTCAATTTACTTTTTATTTCTTTTTAATTAGAACTTTCCCCCCCAAAAAATTTGAAATAAATTTCAAAAAATTTACTAAATTTTATCAAATAAATTCATCAAAAAAATGGAATTTCGTGTCTTGAATGACTCCCTTCTTAAGTATTGGCATTGTTTTTTCAGCCCCGAAAACCCAAAAACCCCTTGGAAAATTTTGGGGAACCTATAGAACCAAAGCGAGCCCTATCAAAAAACTTTGAGAAAGGTCGGATATTTTGATTGGTGTGTGTTTTGGGGTTTAAACCCTTACCTCCCCCTTTATTTCATCGAGAAACCAACAATTATTTTTATTTGGTGGTGTGGTGTTGGCGGGTAAAATCGTAGCCTCAAATTTATCGAGACAAAACCCCTGAGCCCCATAACCCCATTCAAGAAACAAGAAAAATATCAAAAACCATCAAGACAAATCGGAAACTATCGGCATTATGAGTTCTTTTTTTCCGATGTGCCCTTGTTTAAATAATTTTTGTGTTGTAAAAACTAGCTTAAATATTTATCAAAAATGGCCCCGGCCCCAATCAAGAACAATAAAGATGAACGGAAATATGACACAAAAAACCCAATAAAGAAAAAGAAAAGAAAAATAGGAGCATTATATTTTATTTGAATATAATAAATTATTCAATGAACCCCCCCTTAATTTTGGTGTTTAGATATTTTAATTTTGCAATCTTTTGGGGAAAAATTTTTGGGTTTTTTTTTTTTATCGATATGGTCATTTTTTATTGATTTTTACTGTAATTTTTAAAAAGATTATTATTGTAGATAAAAAGTGTTACGTAAAAACGTGTGTTATGTATAAATACACGAACCCCCCCCCCCTTCGGTAATTTTTTTTCGAATTGAGGTAATGCAGCGGTTTTCGATTTTGCTCCAAACTAACCACAAAAAAAACCAATAAATTGGAAAAAAACCCCGACGGCCTCAAAAAATAAAATTTTTTTATCGATGTTTTTAAATTTTTGTTGAACCGATTTGGTTTTGGGTTTGAATGTTGGTGGGCTGTGGGCTATAGCGACGATGGTAAAAGACCAAATTTATGACGAAAAAAAACAAAAAGAACCCCGTAAAAGAAATTTTAGACCAAAACCCCCAAAAATCGGGGAAAAAAAATCAGTGTGTTCACTCTTTTAAATTTACAATAAAAAGGCACCGAAAAAAAAAAAAGTAAAATACAAAAGTACAAACTTGATGAAAAGAAATCGAAAGTGTAATAAAATCTTTGGTGAAAGTTTAAAAAAATATTTTAAAAAAAGGCCCCAAAAAACTTTGCAAAATCATCAAAACTTTCTACAAAAAAGTTAAAAAAGGCAAAAATTGACTCCTGTACAAAATAAAACATTTTTTTTTTAAAACTTTTTTGTTTATCCCCCAAAAACCAAATTCCCCGTAACCATCAAATAAAATCCCCCGAAAAAAACGGTTTTTCGTTTTTCTTGTCGGTTTTTTTTTTTTTGTGAAAAAAAGGGAAAGGATCGGTGGACGGGAAAAAAGGCAAAAAAAAAAAAGAAAAAAAAAACCCCAAAAAAGTTTTAAAAATTCCAAAAATTTCATTTTTCCTTAATTTTTAATTCAAAATGCTTTTCGTTGTTCACCGGGAAGTTTTTTCATTTCCTGCAAAAAAATGTTTCCCTTTTCGTTAGTTTTTTTGTTACAAAATGCAAGCGGAAATGGGAAAATTCCCCAAAAGATCACACACGGGCAAGTATCGTTCTTCCTCATTCAAAATGACGACAAGGGAAAATGGGGTTTTTCTTTGTTTATTTTGGGTTGTTTCATATATTGCACACAAAAAATATAAGAAATATAAGCCCATGGTAAAGAATAAAGAGTTCGGGTTTTAAAAAGAAAAAAATACCTTAAAAAGGGGGCCTTTGGGAGGTAAAAGGGGGCCGTTAGGCTTTTGAGTTTTCCCCATTCTCGACTCGCGTCAACTTCTTTGTTGCAACAGTTCAATGTTGGTCCCAATGGGAAACCCCCTTTGGGGCCCCCTTAGCACTTTTTTAAGCTGTTATTTATTTTTTCCCCGAATTTTTGGATTTTTTGGGGGGAAAGGTTGTTTCTTGTTAATAACGAAAAATTTCCGATTTTGAGTGGATGGGCAGCGTTAAATCGTTGGTATGGGTTTGCGGAGGGGCCTAAAAGTGTGGGTATGTTTTTTCAAGTTTTTTGTCAACTGCACCCCCGTAAAAAGGGGCCCAGAAGCTGCACCCCTTTTTTATGATAAGGGTTGCCGTCCCTGAACTATGGTATGCGGTTTTACCCGGTTTTAAAAACCAAAGGGTTTTTAAAAAATTTTAACAAAAAAATTTAAAAGGGTGGTTTGGAGGGGGGGCAGGAAAGGGAAAAGGGAAAAATTTTACTATCCCCGTTTGGGCCCCCCTGGGAAAAAAGGAATTTGTCCCATGTTTGGTGCAAGGGGAAGGAAAAAAAAACTGGGACAAGGTGGGACAACATGGGAAAAAATGGTTGTTTTCTTGTTCCCCCAAAATAGGTGGAAAAAATGGGACAAAATAGAAGAAATAGTTATACAAAACTAAACTCTTTTGATATATTTCAATTGTTATTTGTTTTTGTGTTTCCCCACTAGTCAGGGCCCCGCCGCCACCGGGGGCCACTATCGGCCCCCCACCCTTTTCCCCTTTTCAAAACCCCTTCCCCCCCTTTAAAAAATTTTAAGTTTAAAAAAACCCCCCCCCTTTCCTTTTGTCTTTTTCCCCCCCGTAACCACCCCCCCCCTTTGGTAACCCCCCCAAATTCCCCCTCTTCATTTTTCCAAACCCCCCCCCCCTCGGCCCCCCCTCCCCCCAAAACCAAAAAAAGCATTTTTAAAAAAAACATATATGTCCCCTTGTTTGTATTTGATACAAAACCCTTTTTATATTTTGTGTGTGGTGTGTGTGTTTATGTTTATAAAAATTGCGTAATTTTTTATAAATTTATATTTTTAAGTTTTTTGCGTTTTTTTTAAAATATTTGTGTATAAAAAAAACATCAAAAATTTTTGGGAGAATTTGTCTAGTTTGCCCCGTCCAGCCCTGGGTTTTTCCAAACACAAAAATTTTTTTTTCCCTGCCCCTTTTGTCCGCCCCGCCCCCCTTGTCCGTACTGCCCCGTAAGTCCTTTTGTTCTGTAATTTGTTGCGTCCCAAAAGCTCCCAAAATGTAATTTTAATCTCAAAAGAATTCCCAAATTTGACCCTTTAATTTAAAAATCTTTGCCCCTACATTAAAAATTTAAAACTTTTTTTTGAAAATAAAAAATTAAACCAAGTGGAAATTCCCATTGAAAAACCCCCCGGGTTTTCTTATTAAAAAATTAAAAGTTGGGGGAAAAATGCCCAATTAAAGCAAAAGGGAAAATAGAAGTTTGGTTTGAAGACTTTCCCAAATTTTTTTTTTAAAGGGTCAAAAAATTTTAAAAAAATTAAATTGTTCTTAGGTGGGGGGATATGAGAGAGATCCCATTGGGTTTTCCCCAAAAAAAAAAACTTGGGATAAAGGGTTTTCTATTCAAAATTGAGACAACTCAAAATGATGAGGGTGTGGTTTTTCTTCAGTGAATAAGTAAGGAAAAAAAACCCTCGGAATTTATTAAAACCCGATTTTTTTTTTTTCGTTCTTCAAAGGGGTACACTTTTTGAAGCCTTTTTTTAAAAATAAGCCCCCATCTTAAAAAGGTTAAATGGGTGTCGGAAAGGCTCATCCAAAAAAGGGGGTTATCCCCATTTTTTGGTCCCCCCAATCTGTATTTTGTTTTCCCTCGGGAAAGGTTTTGGGGGGAATCCCTTCCCGGATTTTAATGGGTGATGTGCGATTTATCTCCCCAATGAGTGTGTTTTTTAATTTTTTTTGATCAAAAGTTTGTAGGTTTATATGTCTAAGTGTTTTTTTGTCCCTCTGTTTTAGAAGTGTTTAAAAATTTTTTAGGCCCCGGAGTCGAAAAATACAAGGGATTTTGTATAAAGAGAGTTTTAGGGAAGGTTTGCCAAAATGTGTTTTAGGTATTATTTTATTATTATGGGAAAGCCCCTTTTTAAAGTTGTTTTGTCTTTTTTTTTGAAAAATTTAGCCCCTTTTTTCAGGAAAAAAGGTGCTCTTTTTGGTTTCCCCCCAGTAGAAAAGGTAAATTTTTCATGAAAGTTTTCAAAATTTTGTAAAGGGATGGGATTTTTGAGTGTATCAAACAAAAAGGTTTTTTTTGCATGAAGCTATGGAAAAAAATTTTGTGATTTTTTTAATTGGTTTAACATTATCCTCTTAAAATAAGGAACATGTTATCTCAAAGCCCCTTTGTGATTTTCTAAAAAAATTAAAAAGTTTTTTTTGCTCTAAAAAAATTTAATTATGCCCAAATTCAAAAATAAAAAATCCCAAAATAGAAATTTTGGGGGAAAATTTAAAAATTTATTTGGATGATTTTGACTTATCTTCTTGATATGGAGTGTAATTTTTTTTTGAGAGAGTGGGTGAGCTTAGTTTTAGCCCCTTTCCGAAAAAAAATAAATTTTAAATTTTTAAAAAAATAAAAATTTAAAAAAAAAAGTTAAAGACAGTTTTATTACGGGGAAAGGGGTGAGGTCAAGGGGGAAAATCTCAAAATACCCCTTAATTGTTATAAAAAAAAAAAGCCTTTTTTGTTATCAAAAAAAAAACTGTTTTGAACGAAAAAAAGCATGATATACATTTAAAATTGAATAGAAAAGGGGTAGGTATGAAAAATTGTAAAACCCTGATGATTCGGGGTAAAAGGTTTTGGGTTTTTATTTTTAAAAAAAAAAGCCAGCAGCCCCCCATTTTTTTCCCTTGTATTTTACCCAAGAAGTTTTTAAAGTGGGGTTTATTGTTTCTTTCTTAGAAAAGGGGGAAGATACCTTAAAAAAAAGTTGATTTTTTAAAACAAAACAAAGTCAAAGATATTTGCCCAAAAAAAAAAAAAAAAGCCAATGAAAGTTAATCATGAATAAATTTTTGGGGGAAAAGAAAAAAAAATTTCTTTATGAAAAATTTTCCCAAAAAAAACCCCAACAATCCATTTCAAGGAAGAAACAAACCCCTTCAAGGGGGCAACTAGAGGTTTGAGGGTTTCCCAAGATAAAAAAAGGGTTAAATTTTTTATTAAATAGTTTTTAGTAATTTTTTTTCCCACCCCTTTTTGGGTACACGGGATGAAAACGGGTTTCCCCGTTTTTTTAAAGGGAAAAATTTTTTTAAAAAGTTAAAATTCCCCAATTTTTTAAAGCCCCCCTGTCATTAAAATTTTTTAAATTTTCCCACCCCCCTGTGCATCTTAAAAAATTTAAAATCTTGTCTTTAAAAGGGGGGTTTCCAAAATACTTTCCCATGTTTTTTTCCCAAATAATCTTTGGAACATTATCCCCCAAAAAAACAAGAGGCAAATGGGGGACTATTTTCCCCCAAAATTTGAATAAAGTAATTGGGTTACGGAAATTTTGAGATGCAAAAGCAAAAAAGGTTATTTCATTTGATATGCGATTGTTTTAAAAAGAAAAAGGGAAAATTTCTTTAAGTTGTTAAAAAAGTAACTCTAAAAATTGGGAAAAATTAATTTTTTTATCTGTAAAAAACCCTGTAATTTTTTGGCAGTTATTGTATGTAAAAGTTAAAACAAAAAAAGGTGTTAGTGTATGACAGTGCTAATGGGATTTGTACGTTTTTGCAACCCCCTAAAAAATGGTGGGGAAACAAAAAAATAAAACAAAAAAACCCATATTGTGACTTGCAAAAGGTGTTTTGGGGAGGAAAAAGAGGAAACAAGAAAACATACAATAAAATTTTAAAATTTTGGGAAAACAGAGTATTTAAAAATTTTTGGTGCTAAGAAAACCCCCAAAACCCCCCTCTTTGACCCCCCCCTTTGGGCCAAATCTTTTTAAATACTCTATCCAAATTCCCCAAATTTAAAATAGACAGAAAAAGGGGGGAAAAAAAAAATGGTAAAAACACAGAAAACGAATTGTTCCTTCAAACAAAAAAGATTTAAAAAAAGGGCCCCTTTTCCCCCCAAAAAAAAAAAGCTTTTAAACCCCAAAAAGAGAAAATCTTTAAAAGTAAAGATAAAAATTACAAAACCCCATTAATGAAAAAATTTTTTAAACCCTTTCCCAAAAACTTTTAAAAAAAATTAAAGTTTAAAAATATAAAGGTGTGAAGTAAAAAAAAAAATTATAAAATAAAAAAACCCCCCCCTTATCGCT